>JAIUZE010066702.1:0-96051 GCA_022085475.1 Heliosperma pusillum | reverse complement strand
AATGTTGACCCGAAATGCCTTGGACTCGTGTAGGGGTTATCCATGTGAGTGGGACCCTTTATCGACCCTAGAGGATACCTATAGTCGGGGGGGTTAGGTAGTTAGTTTAGACGACATTGTCCCACTTGAACCCACATTCCACCACTTGTTGCTAAACCACCCACCGTTGTAACCCATGAACTAAGACTTGATCGGATCCTCGTTACCTTAATCTTGAATTAATCCCGTATTTTCCGTAGCTTATTTGTTTAGTTTGCATTTTAGTCTACATCTTATTATTGCATTTAGTTATCATTAGTTGAATTCGAATTTCCCCCTTCTATCGACTTAGCTAGCGCCCCTTGAAACCGACTAGTAATCGCTTTGCTCTCCGTGGAAATCGACCCTTAAGTGTTACTTTGACAACCGTGCACTTGCGGTAATTAAAACCACATCAATGGTGAAATTTAATCGATTAGACTAAAATTAAACAAACAACAAATTCAAAGATAGAAACTTTAACTATAAGTAATCTAAACATTCAAACTTGGAAAAACATAAAACATGAACAAAGACATAAATGAAAGTAAAGAGAAAGAAATTGTTACCAACTATGAGGAAAATAAGAGATGAAAAGAAAGTAATTAGATTAAAGCTTGTAATTTTGGATTACAATTGAATACTAGATCTAGAAATGCTATTTTGATTTTTTTTTGTTATTCTCTCTCTAGAAAAGCTAAAAAAAAAAAAGAACAACCTACTACAATTTTTAGGTTTGGGCTATTTATACAAGAGGCAAAAAACACGCAAAACGAGGTCGTTTAAAAGACGGATGGGCTGTGCTCAAATCTGGAGCTGCGCACGGTGAAGCTGAGAAACGCACGGTCAGAACCGCACGGTGGAAACGTGCAATGAAGAGATCACTTGTGTTACGCACGGTTGACCGCGTCCTGCATTTGTTCCGCACGGTCGAATAGCGCAACGCACGGCCGTGTTTTTTCTCCCTTTTTTGCCTTTTTTTCCGCTTTTTTCCTTCCTTTGTTGAAGCATGGGCTGTTTGGTTGGTCCATGGGCCTTCCTCATGCCGAGATGTGGGCATTTTGAGTTCAACTTGTTCCTAAACAACCCAAAGAAACAAAAATACCAAATAACACACCCGGAAGACGGGTTTTACGTATCTAGAGCCTCTAAACGTGATTCTAACATAAAACACATGAAAATAGGGAATAAATAGCATAATTATTAGCTTATAAAATGCGCAAATAGTGCGGTTATCAAGCATTATGAACTGTTGTGTGTATCATATTGCATGGTTTGCGGCTTTGTCGACTAATGTTTGCAAACTAGGTTACCAATTTCCTTATACCTTAAATCTAGATCAGTAAGCTTTCGACGACATTAAACATGTTCTTGAACCGAACACCAACCAATCAACGATGCAACCATTGCCTCTTTTGTGGGATTGCAGAGCTTGCATTACTGTATTTCCTGTTGTCATGGAATGTAGTATGTACGCCTTACAATTATAAGGAAACTTGAAGTGCTTTGATGACAGTTTCAAAAACACTGGACCTCCAACAAACCCTGATAATCCTGATTCCTGACCCAATAAAATCCAAAAATATTTATGGTTCCCAATCGTGGACGACTCAAGAACAAACTAATAAGTGATCCACCCGTTTTGTTTTTACCCAACCCGAACTGAAACTGACCCAAGTTGACCCAAGTTGGCATGCCTATTATGACTCGACCCATTGGGTGATCGGACAACAAATTAGGTTAATATACAACAACAATGCCTCAATGACTCCCGCCAAATAATTGCGGGGTAGGGGGTCGGATGTATGCAGTCTTACCCTTGTGTTAACAACAAAACCTAATTGATATCTAAATAATACTTTTGACTTAATTAAAAATAAGTGAACCTTGTAGCGATGTTTATCGTTCGCAATCCACGCACATGATGACACGAGGGCCGAAGACACCCGATTAAACGTTGCATGGTAGTAGTGTGCGCATTTGGTGATTGAGGTGAAATGTTGGCTGCTAACCTAACTTGATAATGACTCGAATGTGACCCAAACTGAACTCTCGACTCACCCAATACTGACAGGTCTTAACGAGACGACATGCTTAGTTTTCATCCTTCACATGTTGACAACAAAGTTAGGAAAATGTCATCCCGAACTGTACTTACGACGTACTCTCTATCATACTCTTTATAGTTTTAACAATGCTGCAACAGTCTAACGTATTTCATAAAACATTCAGATAACATAACAACATACCATGGAGCTATGGCTACTCATCACGGTTACAGCATTCATAGCACTCGTAATCACTGCATACTCATCACTCTCGAAACCGAAAGCGAAAACTAAATCGAAATGGCCTCCGGGACCCTTAAACGTCAAGACTATGTTGACTTTTCGGACGGATTTTACGTCTAAAGAGTCAACAAAATGTTGACTATCCTGCCATACCAGCTGGCATATCTGACGGAAAATTCGTGACTTTTCTGACGGAAAACTAGTCAACAAAATGTTGACTTTGAACCCACCATGAGCGACGGATTATTCGTCAGTAAACAGTAATCCTTACGGAAAATCAATTAGAATAGCTTTTTTGTGACGAATTGTAGTGAGGCGAGTTTCTGACGGATTTTCCGTCAGTTTCCCGTGTTTTTTTGGTAGTGTAATTAGTTAATAGCTATTACACGAGTAATAGCGACCCCGAAACTGTCTTCTTTAAGAATAGGACGAAGCTCTAATGGGTCAAATTGTTCTACTAGTAAAGTATAAGTCGATTCGGTGTGGTGTTTTATCATCAATTCATGTTCTTGCATACCCTGTTTTCCAATAATGGTTAAAGGTCTCCACGGGGCTTTTCTTCGAGCTAAGGGAGTATATACTAAAAGCGGCTAAGCAAGGAAAACTAGACGACATGATTACTTTTCAGCCTTCACATGTTCACAACAAAATTAGGAAAATGTCATAAATCAAATTATTTAATTTGCTAAATCAAATTAAAGTCTTAATAATGCTGTAACAATCTGATATATTTATTTCATAAAACATTCAAATAACAAAACAACACACCATGGAGCTATGGCTACTGATCACGGTTACAGCATTCATAGCACTCTTAATCACTACATACTCTTCCCTCCTGAAAGCGAAAACTAAATCGAAATGGCCTCCAGGACCCATGTACCTTCCGATGATCACCCAAATTTTGTGGCTTCGGAAAACATTTTTCCAAGTAGAGTAAACCCTCAGATCACTATGCAATAAGTTCGGCCCGATTGTCACCATATCAAACAACCTGGGTCGCCCAGTTATCTACATTTTCAACCATAAGTTGGCTCACCAGGCTCTTGTTGAAAATGGGGCCGTTTTCGCTGACCGTCCAAAGTCGGTCCCTATGTTTAAGATCATTAGTCGTAAGCAGAATACGATAACCTTCTCGGGTTATGGTCCGTTCTGGCGCCTTCTGCGACGTAATTTGACCTCTATGATGCTTCACTCTTCAAGAATGAAAGATTTCGGTTTCGCTCGAAAGTGGGTTTTGGAAGATATCCTTGTTAGTGGGGTTAAGGCTAGCTCAGAATCCGGAAATGGTGTTGTGCAGGTGATTGATCATTTTCGGTTTGCAATGTTTGGTTTGCTGGTGGTTATGTGTTTTGGTGATAAACTGGATGAATCACAAATCAAAGAGATAGAGAGAGTTCAACAAGCTTTATTGATATCGTTGCTGACGCGATTTAGGATTCTTAATTTAAAGCCTTGGTTAACTAGGATTTTTCTAAAACGGCGTTGGAATGAGTTCTTTGAATTGAACAAGAAACAGGCAAATGTGTTGCTTACCCACATCTTAGCAAGGAAAAGGCTTCAAAATGGAATCGAAAAGGCGAGTATGGTTACGTGTTATGTGGATACTTTGATGAAGCTGGAAATCTCGGAAGAAGGGAATAGAAAATTGACCGAAGAAGAATTGGTAGCTGCGTGTTCCGAGTTCCTAAATGCAGGGAATAGAAAATTGACCAAAGAAGAAAATGGATTATGGCAAACCTTGTTAAGAACCCAAAAATTCAAACCAGGGTTTTCGAAGAGATTAAAGAGGTAGTAGGAGAACAAGCTGAGGAAGTCGAAGAAGATGATTTACCCAAGATGAGATATCTTAAGGCAGTGGTGTTGGAGGGACTAAGACGACACCCACCGGGTCACTCTCTCTTGCCTCACGCTGTGACTAAAGAGGTAGAGTTAGGTGGGTACATTGTGCCTAAAAATGCTGTATTGAATTTTGCTGTGGCTGAGATGGGCCAGGACCCGGATTTGTGGGAGGATCCGATGGAATTCAAACCCGAAAGGTTCATGTCGGGACAGGATGAGCTTAATATAACAGGAAGTCGAGAAATAAAGATGATACCTTTTGGTGCAGGAAGGAGGATATGTCCCGGATTAGCATTGGCTTTGCTTCATTTGGAGTATTTTGTGGCTAATTTGGTTTGGAGATTTGAATGGAATGGCGTTGAAGGACATGAAGTGGATCTAACTGAGAAGGGAGAGTTTACCATTGTTATGGAGAATCCGCTTCACGCCCGCATTTCTCCTAGATTTACTAGACAATCATTCGGAGGTTAAACTGTATTTCCATGTTTTTAATAATATGTGTAGCAGACTCCCTTAAAAATTTAGGGGAATTGTTATGGTTGTCGTAATTAGAGGTGGCAATCTGGTTGTTCATGTCGGCTCGGGTCTGGTTTGGTTAAGTTATGTCAAGTCATGGCTATGTCCAGGTCGGATTAGTTGGGTCAGTTCCTAGCGAACTCGGGTTCAGGTCATTGTCTGTTCGGGCTACTTAAATAGATTTGTCGGGTTGGGTTTTTATGGGTCAGGTCATTGTCGGATGGGGTCATTATCAAGCTCATTTCTGGTTCGGGTCGGGAAAAAAATGACAATTTGTCGGGTTTTGCTTGGTCAAGTTATTATCCGGTAGATTATTTTTCAATTATTTTACCAGCTTGAGTTAAGGTATGGTCATTATTTAGTAAAAAGGTTAGTTAATTTTAAATACTTAATAATATTGGTTCATAATGTCGGTTTGTATTGTCCTTTATCGCCTAGACTTTTCATTAATATGAGGTTATCGTTCGAAACGGGTAAATTTCAGTTCAATTTCGGGTTATCTTTCGGGTCAGACCAGTTTTCGGATCGGTTTTGGTTTTCAACATTTACGGGTCTGTCAAGTCGAGTTTGCTCAGGCTTAGGTCGAGTCAGACTTGCCAACCCTACTCGTAATGCATAATTTTGCTCGTGTAGCATTCACCTGTAGTTATATAGCTGGCTAGTCTCAAATAATTTTCCTAATCTCGTTGTCTATAAGCTAAAAATGAGCAATGTCAGTTTCTATTAATCCATGTTTTTCACCTTCAAGTCTTTACTCCAGTTATATAACTACAGCAAACTAACTCATTAAACCGTCTCTGTTTACGAGTTAATAGTCCGTCTCGGTAATCCTCAATTGTTTTTGTTATGTAGTGGTTGATGGTGGTGAAATGATCTAATCAACTAGTCTACCCACATATCTTAAACACGGTAGTTAAGTCACACTTATGTAGTTGTTCCGTCTACTAGCTTTCTTTCTCTAAACCGAAAAAAATGAGAAAATTGTAAACATGAATTATAGGATCTTGATTAAAGCGATAATTACTGAGAGGTACTTACGTGATGTAGCCATTAGATCTGATAATAAAATCACTTGAGAAAGATAAAAGATGAACTCTTATTGTTTTGCCTTCTCCTGCCTTCCTTATTCTCTAATTCACTTTCTTTATGTGAACAGGTGTTACTTATATAGAGAGGTGGCAGGAGGGGCTTAATAAGATAAGTGGGCCTGATATGTTAATGGCATGTAAACATTAACCGTAATCCACTTAAACTAGGACTCCTAGTAAAAACCCGAAACAATATATTTAACCGTTATTAATTAAGGTGACTGACATCGGTAATTAGGTCCACATAACAGAGAATTAAATAATAATTCTTACATTCTCCCACTTGGACCATATTACTGATCAAAACATAATGTCACACTTAAGTATAACATAAGACGCGTAGACGGTTAAATGAACACATAATGGGTTTATCTTAATTACCCTCATCATCCCTGAACAACTGGTTGAGTCATGGCGGAGACACTACTATAAAAGAGAAGTGGTCCTTCCACGTACTACGGACCAATCACTTAGAATAATCAGTCTGTACAAGGAGCAAACATAATCCCCAAATAATGTCCTTGAGGAAAAAGACTGATTCTGTTAATCGTGCAACAACAATGTATACAATATCAATAATACGATACAGAAAATTGTTCGGAAATCATCATCACAATAAAACATAAGTCGATTAATCAAAACATAAGTGTCATCATTACAAAGCATTAGCATGATCCAAACATAAACGAAAAGCCTTAATGATTATCCTCCAGACCTATATCAATAGCATGCTTCAAAAATGTCTTTGGAGGTAATCCCTTAGTTAAAGGATCTGCTATATTAGCTGAAGCAGGAGCTAGGGGAGCAACCTCATTTGGCAATCCAGTTCAGACAACAACCAACAAAGACACCCATGTTCAGTCTAAGGCAGATCAAGTCCAAACAACTAAGTTTTCAAAAGCAACAAAAGGTAACCATGTCCAAGCAACACACAATCAAGTTATGACACCATCAAAGGCTCATGATCAAGCAACAACAACATCTACACAAGCCATGCCAACCAGAGTAACAAGGTCCCAAATCAACAACAGCCAGAAGGATTCCACAGACACAAGTACCAGTTCCAGGCCACATATCCTACAGCAATTGTCCAAGCAAGGGCTCCAACTTCTTTTCCCATCTAGTTGAGGTCCTTAGCTACAAAAAAGTCCAGGATAAGTTTTCCAAATTATCCTTGGAAGTTCAAGTAAAACAGCCCACAAGTTAATCAGTCACTTTGAGAGCCAGGCTGGTTTCAAGACCAATGGATGAACAAAGGCATCTTACTTTTGTGTGACCCTTAGTAGTATTAATAAGGACGTTGGAAGGAGCTTAGAAGTCCCTCTCAAGGTTCCATTTGAAGCACCAGACAGCCAAAACAACCCCAAAGAAAACTGCTCAAACAATGCCATTTCAGGAAAGGAGACAAACTTACTTTTCAGTTGCTTTTTCTGAAGTTGTGCAGTCTGTTTTGCTCGTCTTACTAGTAGACTTTTGTATCTCATTTGTTGTTATTTCAAGGGTCCTTTAAAGCCCTAGATGTAGTCTTATGTTGGATGGTGAGGATCTTTTGTAATGCTCTATATAAAGAGCCTTTTGCCTTGAAAGAAACTCAGAATGCTGAATGACAAAAACCAGAGTTTACACTCTTTCTTTGTTAACCTGTGCCAGTCTTGGTTAACTCTCAACCCTCAACAAACTTGTGCTAGTCTTAGTTTGTTGGCCTGAGTTAGAGTCATTCACTTGTGCTAGTCTTAGTGGGTGAGTTTAGCTTGGGATTCACTGCATTTAGAACTATCTGTGCTTGTCTTGGTAGTCCTGAATACAGGGTTTTATCTATCTTGTCCTTGTCTTGTGTTGTGTGTTTTCTATTCTTGTCTTAGCCCCTAGTTTGGTGTTTCAAATTGGTTATCAGAGCTAAGGTTTATTTCTACTGTGAGTTCATTTAACCAAACTACATTCAAAACTACAAAAATAGCCCAATGAGTGAAGAGAGATTGGCAGGAGTAGAAGCAAGGATGGAGGACCTGGCTGGGGTTGTAACCACCCTAACCAGAGCCTTGGATCAGGTGATAGGCAACCAAATATTTGCTGGAGGAAGAGGCAGAGGTCGTGGGAGAGGCCTAGGTCCACCAGGAGGCAGGGTCAGACCACCTGAAGAGGAGGAACCTTCAGACTCAGATGAATCCACAAGGAGCAGAGCTTCAGGGCATGGCCTCACTGATAAACACCTCAAGGTAGACATTCCTGAGTTTTCTGGTAGCTTAAATCCTGATGATTTGTTAGAATGGCTTAGGGATATAGAGAGAGTCTTTGAATACAAAGGATACAATGATGCTAAAGCCTTTAAAGTAGCTATTCTGAAATTGAAAGGGTATGCTTCCCTGTGGTATGAAACCATGAAGAGTCTAAGGGCTAGGGAGGGTAAGGAACCCATCAAATCCTGGTCTAAGTTGAAGAAAAAAATGTTGAACAAATTTGTTGCTAAGGATTATACTCAGGATTTGTTCATCAAGCTGTCTAAACTAAAACAAAATGACAAATCTGTTGAGTCTTATCTGAGAGAGTTTGAGCAGCTTACCCTTCAATGTGACATCACTGAGAAACCTGAACAAAGGATTGCTAGATTCCTAGAAGGCCTAAGCCCAGGCATTGCTAACAAGGTTAGGATGCAGCCCCTATGGTCCTTTGAGGATGTGGTTAACCTATCCCTTAGGGTTGAGAAAATGGGGAAGGAAACAACCAAGTCTTTCACCAAACCTGCTATAACTAAACCTTATGCTGGGGTCAGAATTGGGGAGGGTCCTAGGACTCCCATAACTTTTAATAGGAACCCCTTGGACAAGGGTAAGGCACCTGTAAGTCAGCAACCTACCCTCACCCCTTCAGAAGAGAAGAGAAAATGTTATCAATGTCAAGGTTATGGCCACTTTAAGAGAGACTGTCCCTCAAGAAGAGCCTTGACAGCAGTGGAAGTCATGGAATGGGAGAAGGAAGGGCTCATTGAGTATGAGCAGGAGGAGGGAACAGGAGAACAGGAAGAGGAAGGTGATGCCCCTTTGGTAGTAGCCCCACCAGACACTGGTCACAACCTTGTTCTTTGGAGGGTTATGCACTCTCAGCATCAACCCCTAGAAGAAGACCAGAGATCTCTAATCTTTAGGAGCAGGTGTACTATTCAAGGGAGGGTTTGTAATGTGATCATAGATGGGGGAAGTTGCACCAATGTGGCCTCAGTTACCTTGGTTAACAAGCTTGACTTGGAGACCAAACCCCACCCCAACCCTTACAAACTCAGATGGCTGAACAAGGGTGCTGAAGTAAGGGTTGATCAACAATGTTTAGTGTCCTTCTCTATTGGAGGCACCTACAAGGATGAGGTGACTTGTGATGTAGTGCCTATGGATGCATGCCATTTACTGCTGGGCAGACCATGGGAGTTTGATAAAGATGCCTTGCATAAAGGGAAGAGCAATGTGTACACTTTTAGACATGGGAATCAAAGGATAGTCCTGACACCTTTACCCCCAAACACTAGGGACTATGGTAGTCCTAGTACCAGTGGATCCAAGGAGGTTCTTTTCCTCACAGAGGCAGCCATGCTCAGAGAGGTGGAACAAGAACAACCTGTATATTTCCTCTTATCCAAACAGGTTGAGGAACCAGTTGAGGTGCCCCCAGAGGTAAAGGAGCTGATCAGTGAGCATGAGGATGTATTTCCAGAAGAACTACCATCAGGACTTCCCCCCCTAAGGGGCATAGAGCACCAGATAGACCTCATTCCAGGTGCCATGCTACCTAACAGGCCAGCATACAGGAGTGACCCCAAGTCCACCCAAGAGTTGCAGAGGCAGGTGGAGGAGCTGATGTCAAAGGGATTTGTCAGGGAATCTTTGAGTCCTTGTGCAGTGCCTGCCCTCCTAGTTCCTAAGAAGGATGGTTCATGGAGAATGTGTATTGACAGCAGGGCCATTAACAATATCACTGTCAAGTACAGGTTCCCCATCCCAAGGCTGGATGACATGTTGGATGAGTTAAGTGGAGCCAGTCTATTCTCCAAGATAGATCTTAGGCAAGGTTACCACCAGGTGAGAATCAGGGAGGGGGATGAGTGGAAAACAGCATTTAAAACCAAGCATGGGCTCTATGAATGGCTGGTGATGCCATTTGGTCTCTCCAATGCCCCTAGTACATTCATGAGACTTATGACTGAAGTCTTAAGGCCTTTCATAGGTCAGTTCATTGTGGTGTACTTTGATGATATCCTGGTCTATAGTAAGGGCAAATCTGAACATCTGAACCATCTAAAGTTGTTGTTTCTGAAACTGAGAGAGCATAAGCTCTTTGGGAAAATGGAGAAGTGTACTTTCATGGCTGAGGAGGTTAAATTCTTGGGGTATGTCATCTCTGCCAAGGGCATATCTGTGGATCAGGAGAAGATTGCAGCCATCAAGTCTTGGCCTATTCCCAAGAACATCACTGAGGTTAGGGGTTTTCATGGCCTAGCCTCCTTCTATAGGAGGTTCATACAGGGATTCAGCACTATCATGGTGCCTGTAACAGAAGGGATGAAGAAGGGTGAGTTCAAGTGGACTGAACAGGCACAAGCAGCCTTTGAGCTCATCAAAAAGAAGCTTTGTGAGGCACCTATACTAGCTCTACCTGATTTTGATCAGCTATTCGAAGTAGAGTGTGATGCAAGTGGGGTAGGGATTGGAGCAGTACTCATCCAAGGAAGGAATCCTGTGGCCTTCTTCAGTGAGAAGCTCAATGGGGCTAAGCTCAATTACTCCACATATGACAAGGAGTTTTATGCCTTGGTGAGAGCCCTCATGTACTGGAGCCATTATCTTAAACCCAAGCCTTTTGTACTTCACTCTGATCATGAGGCCTTGAAATACATAAATGGCCAACACAAGCTCAGTGCAAGGCATGCAAAATGGGTTGAATACCTTCAGTCCTTCAACTTCTCAAGCAAATACAAGGAAGGTAAGTCAAATGTGGTAGCAGATGCCTTGTCTAGGAGACATTCTATGTTGGTGACAATCCAACAAAGGGTGCTAGGCTTTGAGTTTATGAAGGAGCTGTACCAGGATGATCCTGATTTCATGGAGGATTGGTTAACCCTGCAGAACAGTCCTAGAGTAAAAGAGACCAAGTATCAGCTGCAGGAAGGTTACATGTTTAAGGGGAACAAATTGTGTGTCCCTAGGGGCTCATACAGGGACCTATTGGTGAGGGAAGTCCACTCTAATGGGCTAGCAGGACATTTTGGGGTGCAGAAGACCATGGATATCCTGCAAGATCAGTTTTACTGGCCTAGGATGGAAGGGGATGTTCAAGCTATTCTTAGGAGGTGTTCTACTTGCCAAAAGGCAAAGAGTTCTTTCCAAGCAGGACCTTACACTCCACTGCCTGTACCTGACAAACCTTGGGAAGACATCAGCATGGATTTCATTGTGGCTCTGCCCAAGACTCCTAGGGGAAAGGATTCCATCATGGTTGTGGTTGACAGATTTAGCAAAATGGCTCACTTTGTGCCATGTAGGAAGACTGAGGATGCCTCAGGGGTTGCTGAGCTTTACTTCAAAGAAGTAGTCAAACTACATGGAGTGCCTAGATCAATTGTTTCAGACAGGGATACAAAGTTTATGAGTTACTTCTGGAAGACCCTGTGGAAGCTCCTAGACACCAGGCTGCTTTTTAGTACATCCCACCATCCTCAAACTGATGGTCAAACAGAAATCACCAACAAAACCCTAGGGAGAATACTGAGGTGCATTGTGAAGAAGTCACTAGGAGATTGGGATCTCAAACTAGCCCAAGCAGAATTTGCCTTCAACAGGGCCCCTTCATCAAGTACTGGCCACAGTCCCTTTGAGGTGGTCTATGGCAGCAACCCACTCATGCCTATGGAGCTATCCAATGTGCCTAAAGAGATACTGAACTATGATGCCAAGAAAAGGGTGGAACAAATGCTCAGGTTGCATGAACAGGTTAAGAGAAACATAGAGAAGACTAATGAGCAGTACAAAATCAAAGCCAAGGTGCCAAGAGGAAAGAAGGAGTTTCAAGCAGGTGACCTGGTGTGGTTACACCTCAGAAAGGAAAGGTTCCCAAGCAAAAGAAAGAACAAACTTATGCCTAGAGCAGAAGGCCCTTTTGAAGTCATAGAAAAGGTGGGAGCCAATGCTTACAAGGTGGATTTGCCAGGAGAATATGGAGTTCATGGCACATTTAACATAGGAGACCTTAGCCCCTACTATGACAGTGAAGAAGAGAACCCTGGAGATTTGATGCTCAAATCTTTCCAACCTGGGGAGGATGAAGCAGGAGCTAGGGGAGCAACCTCATTTGGCAATCCAGTTCAGACAACAACCAACAAAGACACCCATGTTCAGTCTAAGGCAGATCAAGTCCAAACAACTAAGTTTTCAAAAGCAACAAAAGGTAACCATGTCCAAGCAACACACAATCAAGTTATGACACCATCAAAGGCTCATGATCAAGCAACAACAACATCTACACAAGCCATGCCAACCAGAGTAACAAGGTCCCAAATCAACAACAGCCAGAAGGATTCCACAGACACAAGTACCAGTTCCAGGCCACATATCCTACAGCAATTGTCCAAGCAAGGGCTCCAACTTCTTTTCCCATCTAGTTGAGGTCCTTAGCTACAAAAAAGTCCAGGATAAGTTTTCCAAATTATCCTTGGAAGTTCAAGTAAAACAGCCCACAAGTTAATCAGTCACTTTGAGAGCCAGGCTGGTTTCAAGACCAATGGATGAACAAAGGCATCTTACTTTTGTGTGACCCTTAGTAGTATTAATAAGGACGTTGGAAGGAGCTTAGAAGTCCCTCTCAAGGTTCCATTTGAAGCACCAGACAGCCAAAACAACCCCAAAGAAAACTGCTCAAACAATGCCATTTCAGGAAAGGAGACAAACTTACTTTTCAGTTGCTTTTTCTGAAGTTGTTGCAGTCTGTTTTGCTCGTCTTACTAGTAGACTTTTGTATCTCATTTGTTGTTATTTCAAGGGTCCTTTAAGCCCTTAGATGTAGTCTTATGTTGGATGGTGAGGATCTTTTGTAATGCTCTATATAAAGAGCCTTTTGCCTTGAAAGAAACTCAGAATGCTGAATGATAAAAACCAGAGTTTTCACTCTTTCTTTGTTAACCTGTGCCAGCCTTGGTTAGCTCTCAACCCTCAACAAACTTGTGCTAGTCTTAGTTTGTTGGCCTGAGTTAGGGTCATTCACTTGTGCTTGTCTTAGTGGGTGAGTTTAGCTTGGGATTCACTGCATTTAGAACTATCTGTGCTTGTCTTGGTAGTCCTGAATACAGGGTTTTATCTATCTTGTCCTTGTCTTGTGTTGTGTGTTTTCTATTCTTGTCTTAGCCCCTAGTTTGGTGTTTCAAATTGGTTATCAGAGCTAAGGTTTATTTCTACTGTGAGTTCATTTAACCAAACTACATTCAAAACTACAAAAATAGCCCAATGAGTGAAGAGAGATTGGCAGGAGTAGAAGCAAGGATGGAGGACCTGGCTGGGGTTGTAACCACCCTAACCAGAGCCTTGGATCAGGTGATAGGCAACCAAATATTTGCTGGAGGAAGAGGCAGAGGTCGTGGGAGAGGCCTAGGTCCACCAGGAGGCAGGGTCAGACCACCTGAAGAGGAGGAACCTTCAGACTCAGATGAATCCACAAGGAGCAGAGCTTCAGGGCATGGCCTCACTGATAAACACCTCAAGGTAGACATTCCTGAGTTTTCTGGTAGCTTAAATCCTGATGATTTGTTAGAATGGCTTAGGGATATAGAGAGAGTCTTTGAATACAAAGGATACAATGATGCTAAAGCCTTTAAAGTAGCTATTCTGAAATTGAAAGGGTATGCTTCCCTGTGGTATGAAACCATGAAGAGTCTAAGGGCTAGGGAGGGTAAGGAACCCATCAAATCCTGGTCTAAGTTGAAGAAAAAAATGTTGAACAAGTTTGTTGCTAAGGATTATACTCAGGATTTGTTCATCAAGCTGTCTAAACTAAAACAAAATGAAAAATCTGTTGAGTCTTATCTGAGAGAGTTTGAGCAGCTTACCCTTCAATGTGACATCACTGAGAAACCTGAACAAAGGATTGCTAGATTCCTAGAAGGCCTAAGCCCAGGCATTGCTAACAAGGTTAGGATGCAGCCCCTATGGTCCTTTGAGGATGTGGTTAACCTATCCCTTAGGGTTGAGAAAATGGGGAAGGAAACAACCAAGTCTTTCACCAAACCTGCTATAACTAAACCTTATGCTGGGGTCAGAATTGGGGAGGGTCCTAGGACTCCCATAACTTTTAATAGGAACCCCTTGGACAAGGGTAAGGCACCTGTAAGTCAGCAACCTACCCTCACCCCTTCAGAAGAGAAGAGAAAATGTTATCAATGTCAAGGTTATGGCCACTTTAAGAGAGACTGTCCCTCAAGAAGAGCCTTGACAGCAGTGGAAGTCATGGAATGGGAGAAGGAAGGGCTCATTGAGTATGAGCAGGAGGAGGGAACAGGAGAACAGGAAGAGGAAGGTGATGCCCCTTTGGTAGTAGCCCCACCAGACACTGGTCACAACCTTGTTCTTTGGAGGGTTATGCACTCTCAGCATCAACCCCTAGAAGAAGACCAGAGATCTCTAATCTTTAGGAGCAGGTGTACTATTCAAGGGAGGGTTTGTAATGTGATCATAGATGGGGGAAGTTGCACCAATGTGGCCTCAGTTACCTTGGTTAACAAGCTTGACTTGGAGACCAAACCCCACCCCAACCCTTACAAACTCAGATGGCTGAACAAGGGTGCTGAAGTAAGGGTTGATCAACAATGTTTAGTGTCCTTCTCTATTGGAGGCACCTACAAGGATGAGGTGACTTGTGATGTAGTGCCTATGGATGCATGCCATTTACTGCTGGGCAGACCATGGGAGTTTGATAAAGATGCCTTGCATAAAGGGAAGAGCAATGTGTACACTTTTAGACATGGGAATCAAAGGATAGTCCTGACACCTTTACCCCCAAACACTAGGGACTATGGTAGTCCTAGTACCAGTGGATCCAAGGAGGTTCTTTTCCTCACAGAGGCAGCCATGCTCAGAGAGGTGGAACAAGAACAACCTGTATATTTCCTCTTATCCAAACAGGTTGAGGAACCAGTTGAGGTGCCCCCAGAGGTAAAGGAGCTGATCAGTGAGCATGAGGATGTATTTCCAGAAGAACTACCATCAGGACTTCCCCCCCTAAGGGGCATAGAGCACCAGATAGACCTCATTCCAGGTGCCATGCTACCTAACAGGCCAGCATACAGGAGTGACCCCAAGTCCACCCAAGAGTTGCAGAGGCAGGTGGAGGAGCTGATGTCAAAGGGATTTGTCAGGGAATCTTTGAGTCCTTGTGCAGTGCCTGCCCTCCTAGTTCCTAAGAAGGATGGTTCATGGAGAATGTGTATTGACAGCAGGGCCATTAACAATATCACTGTCAAGTACAGGTTCCCCATCCCAAGGCTGGATGACATGTTGGATGAGTTAAGTGGAGCCAGTCTATTCTCCAAGATAGATCTTAGGCAAGGTTACCACCAGGTGAGAATCAGGGAGGGGGATGAGTGGAAAACAGCATTTAAAACCAAGCATGGGCTCTATGAATGGCTGGTGATGCCATTTGGTCTCTCCAATGCCCCTAGTACATTCATGAGACTTATGACTGAAGTCTTAAGGCCTTTCATAGGTCAGTTCATTGTGGTGTACTTTGATGATATCCTGGTCTATAGTAAGGGCAAATCTGAACATCTGAACCATCTAAAGTTGTTGTTTCTGAAACTGAGAGAGCATAAGCTCTTTGGGAAAATGGAGAAGTGTACTTTCATGGCTGAGGAGGTTAAATTCTTGGGGTATGTCATCTCTGCCAAGGGCATATCTGTGGATCAGGAGAAGATTGCAGCCATCAAGTCTTGGCCTATTCCCAAGAACATCACTGAGGTTAGGGGTTTTCATGGCCTAGCCTCCTTCTATAGGAGGTTCATACAGGGATTCAGCACTATCATGGTGCCTGTAACAGAAGGGATGAAGAAGGGTGAGTTCAAGTGGACTGAACAGGCACAAGCAGCCTTTGAGCTCATCAAAAAGAAGCTTTGTGAGGCACCTATACTAGCTCTACCTGATTTTGATCAGCTATTCGAAGTAGAGTGTGATGCAAGTGGGGTAGGGATTGGAGCAGTACTCATCCAAGGAAGGAATCCTGTGGCCTTCTTCAGTGAGAAGCTCAATGGGGCTAAGCTCAATTACTCCACATATGACAAGGAGTTTTATGCCTTGGTGAGAGCCCTCATGTACTGGAGCCATTATCTTAAACCCAAGCCTTTTGTACTTCACTCTGATCATGAGGCCTTGAAATACATAAATGGCCAACACAAGCTCAGTGCAAGGCATGCAAAATGGGTTGAATACCTTCAGTCCTTCAACTTCTCAAGCAAATACAAGGAAGGTAAGTCAAATGTGGTAGCAGATGCCTTGTCTAGGAGACATTCTATGTTGGTGACAATCCAACAAAGGGTGCTAGGCTTTGAGTTTATGAAGGAGCTGTACCAGGATGATCCTGATTTCATGGAGGATTGGTTAACCCTGCAGAACAATCCTAGAGTAAAAGAGACCAAGTATCAGCTGCAGGAAGGTTACATGTTTAAGGGGAACAAATTGTGTGTCCCTAGGGGCTCATACAGGGACCTATTGGTGAGGGAAGTCCACTCTAATGGGCTAGCAGGACATTTTGGGGTGCAGAAGACCATGGATATCCTGCAAGATCAGTTTTACTGGCCTAGGATGGAAGGGGATGTTCAAGCTATTCTTAGGAGGTGTTCTACTTGCCAAAAGGCAAAGAGTTCTTTCCAAGCAGGACCTTACACTCCACTGCCTGTACCTGACAAACCTTGGGAAGACATCAGCATGGATTTCATTGTGGCTCTGCCCAAGACTCCTAGGGGAAAGGATTCCATCATGGTTGTGGTTGACAGATTTAGCAAAATGGCTCACTTTGTGCCATGTAGGAAGACTGAGGATGCCTCAGGGGTTGCTGAGCTTTACTTCAAAGAAGTAGTCAAACTACATGGAGTGCCTAGATCAATTGTTTCAGACAGGGATACAAAGTTTATGAGTTACTTCTGGAAGACCCTGTGGAAGCTCCTAGACACCAGGCTGCTTTTTAGTACATCCCACCATCCTCAAACTGATGGTCAAACAGAAATCACCAACAAAACCCTAGGGAGAATACTGAGGTGCATTGTGAAGAAGTCACTAGGAGATTGGGATCTCAAACTAGCCCAAGCAGAATTTGCCTTCAACAGGGCCCCTTCATCAAGTACTGGCCACAGTCCCTTTGAGGTGGTCTATGGCAGCAACCCACTCATGCCTATGGAGCTATCCAATGTGCCTAAAGAGATACTGAACTATGATGCCAAGAAGAGGGTGGAACAAATGCTCAGGTTGCATGAACAGGTTAAGAGAAACATAGAGAAGACTAATGAGCAGTACAAAATCAAAGCCAAGGTACCAAGAGGAAAGAAGGAGTTTCAGGCAGGTGACCTGGTGTGGTTACACCTCAGAAAGGAAAGGTTCCCAAGCAAAAGAAAGAACAAACTTATGCCTAGAGCAGAAGGCCCTTTTGAAGTCATAGAAAAGGTGGGAGCCAATGCTTACAAGGTGGATTTGCCAGGAGAATATGGAGTTCATGGCACATTTAACATAGGAGACCTTAGCCCCTACTATGACAGTGAAGAAGAGAACCCTGGAGATTTGATGCTCAAATCTTTCCAACCTGGGGAGGATGAAGCAGGAGCTAGGGGAGCAACCTCATTTGGCAATCCAGTTCAGACAACAACCAACAAAGACACCCATATTCAGTCTAAGGCAGATCAAGTCCAAACAACTAAGTTTTCAAAAGCAACAAAAGGTAACCATGTCCAAGCAACACACAATCAAGTTATGACACCATCAAAGGCTCATGATCAAGCAACAACAACATCTACACAAGCCATGCCAACCAGAGTAACAAGGTCCCAAATCAACAAAAGCCAGAAGGATTCCACATACACAAGTACCAGTTCCAGGCCACATATCCTACAGCAATTGTCCAAGCAAGGGCTCCAACTTCTTTTCCCATCTAGTTGAGGTCCTTAGCTACAAAAAAGTCCAGGATAAGTTTTCCAAATTATCCTTGGAAGTTCAAGTAAAACAGCCCACAAGGTAATCAGTCACTTTGAGAGCCAGGCTGGTTTCAAGACCAATGGATGAACAAAGGCATCTTACTTTTGTGTGACCCTTAGTAGTATTAATAAGGACGTTGGAAGGAGCTTAGAAGTCCCTCTCAAGGTTCCATTTGAAGCACCAGACAGCCAAAACAACCCCAAAGAAAACTGCTCAAACAATGTCATTTCAGGAAAGGAGACAAACTTACTTTTCAGTTGCTTTTTCTGAAGTTGTTGCAGTCTGTTTTGCTCGTCTTACTAGTAGACTTTTGTATCTCATTTGTTGTTATTTCAAGGGTCCTTTAAGCCATTAGATGTAGTCTTATGTTGGATGGTGAGGATCTTTTGTAATGCTCTATATAAAGAGCCTTTTGCCTTGAAAGAAACTCAGAATGCTGAATGATAAAAACCAGAGTTTTCACTCTGTCTTTGTTAACCTGTGCCAGCCTTGGTTAGCTCTCAACCCTCAACAAACTTGTGCTAGTCTTAGTTTGTTGGCCTGAGTTAGGGTCATTCACTTGTGCTTGTCTTCGTGGGTGAGTTTAGCTTGGGATTCACTGCATTTAGAACTATCTGTGCTTGTCTTGGTAGTCCTGAATACAGGGTTTTATCTATCTTGTCCTTGTCTTGTGTTGTGTGTTTTCTATTCTTGTCTTAGCCCCTAGTTTGGTGTTTCATATACTTAGTATTCTTATCAGTTGATTAACGTTTATCGATAACGGTTGGCTTGCTAGAAGTTTGACGTTATTGTCATTTTAATGGCGGTGATCAACTGGTCCCTAAACGTCACACCTAAAGGATGTGTTTGAGAGATATGATTACATGAATAATATAATCATATAGATGCCTTATATGACTAAAAGGTTAGTCAATGTATACGACTAAAAGGTTAGTCGATGTAATGATGATACGATTATTTAATACGATTAAATAATACTAGCTGAGACGAATTAAATGTCAATTCGTAATTGAATATAAAAGGTTATATCTTATTAATGTATATAATGTAATTATTTAATACGATTAAATAATGTAATCTTAAACGAATTAAAATGTTAATTCATAATTAAATATAAAATGTTATATTTAATTAGGAAATTATAAATATACGATATTTATAATTGACGTATATATTATACGATATTGTCATAATAAATGATGTCAGACCAGTATTAATAAATCGACTACAAAATATTGTATGGAATTATTAATATGTGACAAATGACCATAATAATACATACACACATTATACATTAAATAAATAAAAGAGGGAAGACTCCTATCTTGACTCCAATTCCTAAAACAAGTAGAAGAAAAAGAGGGAAGACCTCTCCCTCTACTCTACTACTAGTTGGACGGTCCAAATAGGAGAGGAAGATAGTTTTATATAAACTCTTCTTCTTTACTTTCTCATAATCACAATTACAACAACTTTACACAACAATAATTAGCAGTAATTTTTGGTGTTCATTCTAGCACAAGCAAATGCATTTCTCAGAGCATCTTGGGTGCAACAATTAGGAGAATATCGATCTCGATATTTGTTCTTAGGCCATATTGCTAGGACCAAAGGTTGAT
The DNA here is from genome assembly GCA_022085475.1 of Heliosperma pusillum. NCBI lineage: Eukaryota > Viridiplantae > Streptophyta > Magnoliopsida > Caryophyllales > Caryophyllaceae > Heliosperma > Heliosperma pusillum. The sequence goes on along the minus strand of JAIUZE010066702.1, from coordinate 76,474 downwards.
TCTAATCTTTATGCTTTTCGTTTATGACTCGTATTTCATATATTATAATTTCGTTATAATCCTTAAATTTCATGTATGAAATATACCGATATTTCCCACAGAATTAGGTGTACTTTTAGAAATTTCTACTTAACTTGGTTATTTGATAACACAAGCAAGAACAATTAAGTACGAGACTTGAGAAGCTTAATTGAATTAAAGTTTACAAGAAGTAACAGTAGGTCTGAGTCACAGTATGAAGGACTGTGACACAGACAAAGCAGCGAGATATGCAATACGTCACAGTATGGAAGACTGTGGCGCAGACAATATAACGAGATGAGCAGTAAGTAAATAATAAGCAGCGGAATGTGAAAGTAAATGAACAAACAAGTCGATGTAAATTGGTTCAGCTTCTACTCCGAAGCCTACGTCCAATGTTATTTTATTGCTAGTTTAGAAATTTACTCAAACTTACTAAACCCCTTACAATGAAAATAACTCGCCAACCAACCCCGGTTGCACTCAAACTTAAAGCTACTCCGCTTCAAGAGTTTATGTGTTCTATCTCAAAGGTTTAAAGAGTCTTTAGTCTCAATCGTTCACTTAATGAACATGGAGATCACAATTAAGACCTAAACACAAGATCATGGAACAAACTTAGATGTCACAGTGCAGCGAACTGATACATGAAGATTTACAGCTTTTTTGAAAAATGATTGAAGACTTTGAAACTTAAAACGATTTTGCAAACACTTGAAAACAAAGCTTTAAACTCAGAAATAATTTGCAAAGTTTCTCAATAAATTCTTTTAAAAGTCTTGGCAATAAATGAGAAATAAGGAGGTTATTTATAGAAGAAAAAATGTGTGAAAGATTCTAATCTTATTTCAAAAGTAATAATCAGATTTGTAGGCTTAAGAAATCTTTCCATTTTCAAAGAAAAAAGTATCTTCCATAAAGTTTTATGGGAGACATAAATCTTTCCATAAAAAATTTGGGAAATAAAATATTATCTTCCATAAATCTTGAGAAATAAAATATTATCTTCCATAAATCTTGGGAAATATTATTTCAATAATATTAGCTTTAACATCCAAATACACTCCTCTTGTTTTTCTAATTTAGAGTAAGCCAACCTTTTGAAAATAAGAGTTCTTTATAAAGATCAACACTTTTGACATTTTCGAAAATTCTCCTTTCGTTGTATCAGAAACCACAGTGACTTGCACTGTCGCATGGTTTTGCAGTCACTTGACAAACTAGGAATGCTACAGAACCACGTTTACAACATTTGATTTAGGCTAAAATTTTCTTCATCTTCGATCTTCCTTGCACCATCCTTGAGAGCTAATTGAGAGCTTCAAATGCTATAAATCATAACTAAGAAGCAAACCGTTAAATGACAATGAAACTTGGCATCATCAACCAAGTGTTGTTCTAACAATGGCTATAAATTTCGTACTTCTAAGGAGGGAGTAGATGTTCCGAAAGCTACTGTAAGTAATGGGGTTTGTGTGAATTCTACTAAAGGATTGGACTACTACGGAACACTTAAGGAAGTAGTTGAGCTTGCTTATTACCGAGCACATGATTTATAAGGTCATATTGTTTAAATGCGATTGGTTTGATAATTCCCCACAAGAAGTTAGTATCCATAAGGTATACGGACTTGTAGATGTAAACGTAAAAAATAAACTTCGTGGACATAACCCATTTGTGGCAGGTTTTCAAGACGATCAAGTGTGTTATGCTTCTTATATAACCACTAATAAAGGTAATCAATGGTCCGCGGTTTGTAAAATCAAGTCACGATCGCATGTTGATGCTCCTGTTGACGAAATTGTCTTCCAAGAAGATGTGGTTGTCAATAGCAAGTCAATTTCACCAATTTTGGTGGAAGAGACACAGAGTGAGGATGAATATGAAGTGGTTGTTGAAAGGGGTGAAAGAGAGTATGACAGGGACATCGGTGAAGAAAAGGATGAAGATGAAGATGAAGATGAAGAATATAGAGCTGTGGAAAATGAGGAAGTAAGGAAGAAGTCGGAATGTTTTTTTCAGATGATGAAACTTTGTTGATTTGTAGTGATAGTGATAGTGAGGGGCACTAGTTGTAATTCTAAAATAATAATCTATTTGTACAAAATTATGAATTTCTTAAAATTCAATCAAATTTGGAACTTTGCATTATGTTTCATAAAGTTTACTCAGCTCACGGTTTTTATTTATTTAACTAGCAAACAATTTGCATTGTATATATATATATATATATATATATATATATATATATAGCTAGTACTTATGGCAGGTGAGTCGTTTTTACGACGGATCATAGCGAGTAACTTTAGTGGATCTCGTCGAGAGGAGGAGAATGAGGAGATTTCAGATGAGCAAGATCAAGACGACGATCAGGCCGATGCTACGATTCCTACTACGGAGCAGGAGCGCACGCGGGTGATTCTTTCTCGGGACCCTACCTTAGGCCATTGGTAAGTGTTTGTTTCATTATAAATTTTATCAAATATATATACTATCTAAAACATTATCGCTAATTTTCTAATATATATATCTATTTTTTAGGTGGGGTGACAAGGTGATCAAAACTATACGTTACTTGGTCATTTATTTGTACCGTCGGGTTGGAGTACTTCACCAAATGAAGTGAAGCGAGCCAATCACAGCGTAGGCGGATGTGGTATTACTTTAAGGTAATTTTCAGTTACCTATAATTTTTGTATACAAAACGTGATTATGTACAGTTCTAGCTATTACAAATAATTTGTTTTTGGTGAAACAGAATCATGTGAAGTCTGTGGAACCAAACTATGACCCAAGGCCTGAATGGCAGAGAAAGGTCACGAGAAAGATTACAAAAACTTGTAAATGGGATCCAATACAACAAGAAAAGGCCATATTGGGTGCCCAAAACTTGGTGGGAATACATTAGGAATAGGCGCGAAACTGATCCCGAATTTGCCAAAAAGTCAACAATCAACAAGGCAACTAGAAGGGTGGGTGGGAAGCACAAGAAAGCATTGGGCACCCATTACGTCGTACAAGTTGTTTGAAAAGACAAAGAAAACAAAAAAGGGCGAGTGGGTTAATCCTAGAGCTGCTGAAACAAACGTAAGTTTTTCTAATCGATTAAATGTTTTTTCTTTCTTATATATATATCCAAATTTAATACTATTTATTTTATAATTTTTTATTCATTTTTTTTCAGGACGCTTATAAAGAAGAGATGAACCAGCTAACGCCAACTGTCGAAACCCCCGACGAGTTCAATGCGTATTATAATGTTGTCAAGGGTTTCGACAAGAAGTCAAGAATATTCGGGATCGGAAATAAGGGGATAAAAGAAGTGTGATATGACCCACCTTGTAACAAAAGTGCACACACATCTTTCTCTTACACTCCTACCGAGTACACTCAGTTCGCAAGAGAGAATGTTCGAACAAAGGAGCAATTGAACAAAATGGCGAATGAACGAGAAGATGAATGAGCTGCCCGACTTGCCATTGAAGCACACGTACGTGCCACTCAACAGCAACTTGATCGCCTGAACGCGCAAATGGAGATCATGCAAGCGGCGATGTTGGCGTTTTTCCCCCAAGACACTTGTCATTTCCCTCGTACATATTCAAGGGACGACAAAGCGGACGATGGTCACGGCTTTCGGAGGGGTTCAAATGCGCCCTTAGATTAGTATTTGTCGTCTATCTTAGTCGTTGTCATTTCTAAGTTAGTAAGTTAGTCAGACGGTTGTACGAATTTTGAAACTTTTTATGTAAAGAACCTTTGTTTTTCCAGTTTGCATCGATCTTGTTTAGTTCATTTCTTGCCTCTTGTTGATTCCCGTTCTGCGGTCGACATGAGAATAAATTACCCCTTTGCGGTCGACGATTGTATTTTCTGTATTGCAGGTTTTATTGGAATTTTTATGTTGAAAACAATGCAAAATACGCATTGTGGCTGGACAACAGGCTGTTGTTTCCAGCCACTGTCACTTTAATTACTAACGGAAATTCCATCAGTAAAGTCAACATAATATTGACCAAACTGACGGAAAATCCGTGAGTAAAGTCAACGTAATGTTGATCAAACTGACAAAACATCCATCAGTACATTCAACTAGCTGTTGATCATACTGACGGAAATTCCATCAGTAAAGTCAATATGAGTTGTTGACTATACTGACAGAATTTTCGTCAGTTTGGTCAATATTACGTTGACTTTAGGTCAGATCGGTGAAAGAGTGTTGGACGTAGTCTCCGTCAGTAAACCGTCCGTAATATCTAATACTGACGAAAAATTCCGTCAGAATTTACTTTTTTATGTCGAATTAAAGCGACGCGCATTCCAGACCGATGTTCCGTCAGGAATAGACATTATTGACGGAAAAGAGGCGTTACTGACGGATTTTTTCCGTTAGTTTCCTGCGCGAGTTTTGTAGTGGTGTGTTGAGTGCTATAATATGGTTTGATGTTGTGATACATGATTCTAGCTTAATCCCTTGGTAGAAATCTTAAAGCTTGTGGCTTTAGTCGTGGTTGTGATTTAATGATTGTTACTTTAGTTTCAAAGAGTTGATTTTGGGTGTTTTAATTCATATTAATTAGTTTATTGGGAGGTAGTAATAGATTTATGAAGGGGAGGTTGAAAAGGGGTCATCTTTGATAGTTGTTGGTGTATCTTAGGAGAATTACACCAAGTGCTTGTCTCATATTGTTTTAGTGCATCCTAGTCATTTATGTCTTACTACGAGTTGTCATTATAAATATCCATTGTTTGTGATAGTAATTAGTGAGTTAATTTGTTAGTTAGTGTTTTATTAGTGTAATCTTTCATTAGTGTCTATCTAGAGTTTAGTAGTTAGCTTAGTCTTTTACCGTCTTCTCTTGGGTTTGACCCTTTACTTACCCTTGCTACCCTTTTAATTAGGATAGTTTGAGTCTAATTGAGGTTATAAATTATTATTTGGTCTTGCTATTATCGGAATTAACAACGCAGATTTTTAGTTTGTCAAATTTTGCGTCGTTGGCGGGGAAGGCGACAAAGCTAAAGCTAGTCTAAACTTTTGGCTTAAATTTGTTTGTTCGTTCATGTGAATATCAGGAGTCAATAACTAATTGTAGATTGTTTAACTTGTTTGATGAAATGACAAACTTAAATTTTCCCCAATTTGAGAATGATCCATTTTATGCATATTTTGATCAATTAGGGGACTATGTCTCAAATTGTCACTACCCTTATCAAACTTTGGAACTTTGACATGTATTGTTTAATGGGATGAATGAAGAAACCATGTTTCATGTTCATCGTTTGAGTGATGCAAAGTTTAAGCATGAGTTTGATTATGAAAAGAAGTGGGAGTTTTTCCTTTACATGGCTAAAGAGACATTTATATGGGAGTTGTAAAATTCTTGTCAACACCAATTCAACCATAGTGAAGAAATTCCCACCCATGACACATCTTCAATGAGCATCAATGACATATTGCAATATATTCTCAAAGGGGCGCAAAACCTTGAGAAAACAAATCAAATTCAAGGGGTTATAGCTAAAGAGGATCGAGAGCTATACAATGTGAGGTTGGCAAAACTTGAAATTCAAGTAAACCAACTGCTTAGGGATATCGAAGAAAGTAGTATCAAAAAAGATGAGATGCACACTTTAGATGATTCTTATGTTGATAATATGTAACACCCGCAATTGTACCCTATTTTTCTAGTGAAAATATTTTACGAATACCTTTCGGCAAATTTAAGTTTTAATTTACAATTTTATGTTCCGAGTCGAATTTAGAGTTTCCGAGTTCGTATTTGGAATTTCCGCGAGATTCCATGAGAATTACGTCTTAAGGCGAGTTTGACTTTCTTTGACTTTTTCCTTTATATATACAACTCATACTCCCTTAACCTATTTTTCATTCAACACAATTCTACTTACTTCTTCCTTAAGCAAACCAAACCCTTGCCACCATAATCTTTCAGATCTTTGAATCATCGTATCTCCTTCGTTTCTTGTTGAATTTCTCGTAAGTTTGTCTTATTCTTCCCCTCTTACCTTCCTCTATCCGTATTGATATTAAAATCATCGTCTTTCTCGCTTTTCAAACTTTCCGTCTTTCTCAAGATGAATTTTATTCATCTTTTATGATCTATATGTAGGTTGTGACCTCCAAGATCCCGACAAACACTATTTTCTAATTGAAGAGGAGCTTGACGAGTAGCGAAGACGCTTAAAGGTAACGGTGAAGGGTTACTCGATATCATTTACGTGTTTTACATGTTATCTATGCTAGAAATCGTATTTAGAATATGATTAGTGAGTTTAGTAATTGTGTTGATGATGGTATATATCGTTTGTTGAGTATTCATATGAGAATTGATGAATTTGAATGATAGTCGATAATTATTAAAAGTTGATCCTTGGTGATTTTGGCATTTTCGTGTGATTTGGACCCCAGCCGGTCGACCGACAGCCGGTCAGACCACCGGCTGGGGCAGTGGCTATATATTGTTGTTGTTACGTTGAAGTTTAAGCATGAGTTAGGTCTCAGCCGGTCGACCGGTAGCCGGTCAGACCACCGGCTGAGACACCCCTCTTTTCTCCTTTGTTTTTCTCATGACCCTTTGGTCCCAGCCGGTTGACCGGCAGCCGGTCGACCTGACCGGCTGGGACACACTGATGTTTCAAGTTGGTTTTTCGTATGAGGTTTGGCCTTAGTCGGTAGACCGGCAGCCGGTCAGCCTGACCGGCAGCCGGTCAGCCTGACCGGCTGGGCTCCTGCTGGATGTTGTTTGTATTTCTTGTTTACGATTTCATTTATAATAATTCCGATCGTTCGTTTATCGTATGAATTTACGTAGTGACGTATATTATTAATGTTTTGAATATATGATATTCGTTTCACTTGTATCACATGTTTTGTGACGGTTTTTCATATATTCCCCCTTGAGTCAGTTTTACATATGTTATGATTTGAGCATTAATGATTATGTGCTATGAGCTCTCATTTCCCCGGTCATACTTTATAACCGTTAGACTTAAATGTCGGAGCGGTGGAGTATAACCGTGATGCAGTTGTGCATTGGTTTAGTGGGGATATGACGACGTTGTTAGGAGGCGAACGCAATGCGTTGATCGACCCGGCCGTCAAATGTTGTATCCTTGCGAGGTGGTGTCATTGCATGTAGCGTACTAGCTTGACTTTTGACTATAGATCTCTTTCCGCCTCTTTCGTGTGGTTTAGACGAATTTGGGGTACTCGACGTCTTTGTATGATCGAGTCTTGGATGTGGAACGTCTTACCACATGTCGAATCAGAACATGTCTTATTCCGAGAGTCTGGCCAGGTTTAGACTAGGACCGAATTATTATCGTCGTCCTACCGAGAGGATTAGAGTCTTGTGTGTACGAAACGTCTTATCGTACATGATTCCGGGAAACGTCTTATCCCGTGAATTTGTTTGTCTAGGTCATGAGTATACGAAACGTCTTATCGTATACGGTTCCGGGAAATGTCTTATCCCGTGAGCTTCCAATGGCTTGTCTTGCTATTGTACATGATGCTAGTGCGTGTCATTTACCGTGAGAGAATATGTTGTATATGTGTATGATTTGACGGTTGTTTGTAAGTTGAGTTATATGTGAACGCGGAGTTGGACTCTTGCATGAAATAAATGATTGGCGTGGTTTATATGTCGAGTCTCTATCTTATCAAGTATATGCCGCTAACGGTGAGATGTAAGCCCTAGTGAGTATATAGTTGCCTAAGGGTGTTTTCCCCGAGTCTTTCTATAATATGATGGTTACGCTTTTGTACTTCAGGTATCGATATTCTTACATATTGAATTGCCTATCTATCCTTATCGTATTTCACATGTATATCAATATATGCATGATTTTACTTTTGTATCTCTTTTGATGTACGTTTAATGTGATATGGCTGGGAGAACCCGGAGTTACTCCCCACTGATTGTGGCGTTCATGTTTTTCATGAATGAACAGGTTGCTTGCATGGATGGCTTTTTGCTATGATATTTTGGGTTCGGGTGTGAGCTAGCGGGCGTTGTCCCTGGAAGTTTCAACTCTAGACGATTTTAGCTAGTTTTGCTAAAGACTTGTTCTTTGCTAACATTTTAAGAGACCCCGTCTCTTTGTTGTATTTCGTACTTAGTTTGTAATATTTTGACACTCCTCGTATTATCTATCTTGCATGTATAAAAGTTTTTTAAAATACCGTATTTCCGCATATTATTTCACATGCTTGTATGTTTTATATTTCCGCATTCGCGAGGGTTGTCACATAATAGTTTCATTAATGATGAGTATGACTTTGAGGTTGTAGACCCTCCTTCCCCTGAGCATGATATAAGTCACTCATTTAAAGAGTGTATTGTCGATGAGTATGAGTTCTGGGATGATGAGGAGGATGACATTAGTGGATTGGAACTTTACTTGGACTCACCACCTCTAACGTTTCCTATTGAGACCTCTTATACTAAACACCACATTAAAAACTGATTGATTCGTAATCATTCTTGACCGAATTTTACATTTACGGAATTGGAGAGTGTGGTGTTTGAGAAACATTAGCAAGAAGGCATGAGTTGGGGTGAGGTTGAGATGTTTTTTACCCCCATAAACTTATGAAATTTTCAAGTGTGGAGGTTAAGGAGGTTGCTTAACAGAAAATGGAAAATGAGTTTTTAGATGTGTACCCCTGCAAGGAGTAACCGCCTCCAATGTTCTTTGAAATGCCATCAAATTTATTCCACAAAAAAGCCCATGAGTCCCCTCATTCTTACTTGGTTTTCGTCAAGTCCAACTTCTTTTTCAAGGAGCCTTACCGCGACATAGAATCGTTTTGTCTTGACTAAACTCGCCATATTTTTCTCACCTACTACCTTCATTTCTCCTCTTTATGGGCTAATGTTTTTGATAAGTTACTAAGAGCGTTGAGTTGTTCCGCTTCTAAGTCTTGAAGAAAGAAAAGTCTTGAAAAGGCGTTGAGAAAACGACGAAAACTAAAAGCGCTTCATAGGAGGCAACCCGTACTTCTTATTTAATATTTCTTTTCTTTCCTTTGCATTTTGTACTTTTCCTCCACTTTGAGGATAATGTGGAAACTAAGTATGGGGGAGGAGTTTGGATGTAACATATGTACGTTTTATTTCATGTTTTGATGCATTAGTTTCAAAAAAAATAGAAAAATGAAAATCCCGATTACGTGAAAACCCACAAGGGTGAGCACCTAAGCAAAAATGGGAAGGTGGCTGAGGACGGGATGAAAACCCAAAAGGGCATTCCGGGCATAATGAAGAATTGATTTGCGATCTACCAATGAGAGGAAAAGAAAGCTAAGGTGAAAACCCGAAAGGGCACCTTAGGCAAAATGAGGGATTTTCACAAAAAAAAAAAAAGGAAAAGCAAAAGACAAAAACCTTGAGCATACTACTTCCTATGAAGAGGATCTTGGAGGAAAAACAAGGGAGTGATAAGGAGGGCTTAGGGAGGATGCTAGAATAGGATTTATTTTCTTTTTGAGTCACACTTTTGATTCCAAATTGGTGCGCTTTTCCCTGCTCCCCCGGACTTGAAAATATTCTAATCTATTGTTTTGAAGCCTCACTTTTGGGTGAATTTGAAGGGTATATATACTCAACCTTATCACTCATCTAGGGTACCATCATATACTATCTCACACTTTAGATCTTGAATCTCATATTTTCATCTATTTTTCTTACATAAAAACTTGTTGAATTTCTAGTTTAATCTTTTGGTTATAAGGATTATGGAAGGCTAAGTCCTTTTTCTTGGTGTAATTTGAACAAGTGCACTACTCCTGTTATTGTATGACTCTATAATCCTCATTTCTTTTGTCTAATACTCTTTTCTTGTGTTAGTTTCTTGTGCTGAGTAGATGAATGTTTCGTTTAACCATCTTTACATTTTATTTGCTTGATGAATTCTTATTCTAGGTAGTATTGGTTGTCTTACCTTTGAATATGTTGAAGCAAACTGGAAAGATCTTAACTTTGGTTTAAAGTTGGAATCTTTGAGGTAGAAAAGTGTTTGTTGTGTGTTATAATATGGTTTAGTGTTGTGATACATGATTCTAGCTTAATCCCTTGCTATAAATCTTATAGCTTGTTACTTTAGTTGTGCTTGTGATTTAATATAACATCCAACAAACAAGACTCAACGATTACTCACAACATAAATGATTTAAATGAGCTAAACACCCAAAACCGTCACTAAGCATGCGAATAAATCATGTGAGACACAATATCGTCTTTATATAAATATAAAAGGTCATTCCATAAGATTATAACATAAACAAACCGTAAAAACGGTCCCATATGAAGTCATGTGAAAAAGAGGAGAAAACAACCTACATAGGGTCCTCAGCCGGTCAGGCAACCGGCAACCGGCCGGCCGGCCGGGCGACCATGGCAACTCACAAAAACTTAATACAATATACATGGACTCCCAGCCGGTCGGCTGACCGGCGGCCGGTTGGCGGGTGAGGGATTACAGACACTTCAAAATTCTGCAGCAGATAAGCAGAGGCTCTAAGCTAGTCGCTTAACCGGCGGCCGGTCGGCCGGCTGGGCTTGGGGAACACTTCAAAATTAACCCAAAATACAGGATACTCCCAGCCGGTCAGCTGACCAGCAACCAGTCGGCCTACTCGAACTTTTTCCACACTTCAAAAATTAACCAAACTACAGGGTGCTCCCAGCCGGTCAACTGACGCCGGCCGGTCGGCCGGATGGGACTTCCCCTTCAGTCAAAACTCACAAACCAAAACAGAAGGGTACAGGGGTGCACGTGCTCCCAACCAGTCAACTGACGGCGGCCGGTTGACCGGCGGCCGGTTGACCGGCGGGGGGTTCATGTACTCTGAATTTCACTTAAAATTCAAGTTTAAGCCAAACAAATTCATGCCCATTTTTAATTACAACCACAAACCATCATAATTCACCATTTAACATAACATATGAGCATCATAAAATTGCATATGACATTAAAAGCATAATTAAAGTACGGAAATTTCCCATGTTACCCTCGAACTTTGGCAGATTATACAGGGTACTCCTCATTTTAAGTTTCTACGCATGGTACCCCTTTGTTTACCTTTTTCTGTCAAAACAACGTTACTCTTATGACTTGTGAAACCTTTTTGGTTATCTAATACAAAACACAAATAAGATAACATACTCAATTACTCATCTAATAACTAAATCCCAAAACCAACCATATCACCACCACCCAGACAACCGGCACTCACCCAACGACCACCCCATACTCGCCCCTACCGAAGACCCTAGACCAACCACACATAAATTAACCCCAACGCATCTCTACCATTAGAAGTCCCCATCACATCCAGATCTACCAATTAGACACACCCAACCACCACATACCATTCGAACTCTTTCATCGCCACTCTCAACCATCAACAAACACCATACCACCATCGTTATTCTTCCTTCGCCGCCACTATTAGTAAGGAAATGAGTGGCTAGAGCGTTCGCACACCGTGAGTGATGCATAGAGAAAAGAAAAGAATAGGATGGGGAAGAGGTCTAATTGTCGGTGTCAAATTTCCATGGGGTGGTCGGCATCGGATTTGTGTCTAGGTAGACGAGTCAGAGGTTGGTTCGGGGGGAGGTGGAATGATTGTAGTTTAAAAGAAGATGATAATGGGAGAAAAGTAAGATGATGATGGCGGTTGGTATGGTGGGGGTGAAAGTCAAGGTTTAAGGGGTACATTTGAGAAGATGATAATGAGTGGTTTGGGAATTTAATTAGGTATTAAGTGTTAATTTATGAGATAAGATAATGATTTAGATATTAGATAATAAAATGTTAGTGTATTAGATAACCAAAAAGTCCTCACAAGTAATAGGAGTAGCGGCATTATGACGGAAGCTTGCCAAAGGGTATTCTAGGAAAGAAATAGATAAACACAAGGGTATCATGTGTAGAAACTTAAAATGAGGGATGTCATGTGTAATCTAGCAAAGTTCGAGGTTACCATGGGAAATTTCCGATTAAAGTACTCCCTACGTCCCGGTCATTTGCTTACCTTTGCTTTTGGCACAATTATTAAGGAAATGGTAGGGGACCATTTGTGGTGTTCCTTGGTGGATGACAAGTGGACAATAGTCCCATTGGGACATCAAATTACTCATAGAAAACATTCTCAATATGAAAGGTAAACAAATAAATGAGACACCCTAAAATGGAAATGGTAAACAAATGACCGGGACGGAGGGAGTATCATTTAAGACTTAAATTCAAGTTTAAGTAAGAAGAAGGTAATTCATCATCAACACCACCATTTTCCATTAATTTAAGACATATAAGATGCAATTCAACAATTAAATATATTGTAGTCATAAATCTATACTAGCATCTACTTTCACATGGAAACTAGCCTAAATTACATAGAAAAGCAAATAAAATGTGATATCGAGTAACCCGTCAACATTATCTCGCTTCTTCAATCTTCAAGCTCTTCCTCAATCAAATAATAGTCCTTATCAAGATCCTCTAGGTCTCCTCCTACAAGAATAACCAACCTTGAGATAAAATCAAGCTTTAAAAAAAGATGAGAATTTAATAAAGTTCTACGTGAATAGAACTCACTTACCTAGGAAGAAAGAGAACGAGAAAAGAGGAAGAATGAGACAAGAATCAAAAGATTTGGCTAAATATTGAGGGAGTTATGGTGGTTTTAAGTTATGTGAGGTTTATGGGTGATAATGAAGTTTTTAGGGTTCTTGGTGAGGAAGATGAAGGTGAAAGAATGCTGAAAAGTGAGAGGAGTAATGTGGGTTTTGGATTCAAATTTGGTGGAAAGAGGGAAATAGAGGCCCAATAGTCATTTGGGACATAACCCAATTGAATTTTCGAGTATAACACAAATATGGGCTCAGAAATTACCCAAAGGACACAGATTTAACCCAATAATTAAAATCCTTATCTAAGACTAAAATTAAGACTGGCTAATAATAATAAAAGATTATCAAATTCTAATTATTAAAATCGCGGGTGTTACAGAAAACCTGCTCTATTAGAATCAACCTTGTAAAAGATTAGTTTATTTTTACCAGGAGTATCCCCTAACTGTAGTTAGGGTAATCTCCTTCGGGGTACTGGGTTTTGGATTCAAATTTGGTGGAAAGAGGGAAATAGAGGCCCAATAGTCATTTGGGACATAACCCAATTGAATTTTCAAGTATAACACAAATATGGGCTCAGAAATTACCCAAAGGACACAGATTTAACCCAATAATTAAAATCCTTATCTAAGACTAAAATTAAGACTGGCTAATAATAATAAAAGATTATCAAATTCTAATTATTAAAATCGCGGGTGTTACAGAAAACCTACTCTATTAGAATCAACCTTGTAAAAGATTAGTTTTTTTTTTTACCAGGAGTATCCCCTAACTGTAGTTAGGGTAATCTCCTTCGGGGTACTGAATACAATTTAATGGGTAGATTCTCCCAAGTTTGGCCTTTTCATTCACAAAAATCAGGATTCGAACTCATGACTAATTGTTTAAGAGATAAGAGACTTTACCACTTATATCAGCCAACTTTGGATGTTAAAGAATTAGTTGGTTTACTACTACAACACCTTTTTTTATTGACATGTACTACATGTAAATTTTATATATACTTTCCATTGGGGGTACAATTGAACCATATGAATTCCTACTGACTTGTGGACTAATACACTATTGTTATTTATTTATTTTTGATTTTTTATGTGTGGGAAATATTATTATTATTATTAGATTTAGGAATTTTATTTTATCCATGTTGAAATTAATGAGATCCTAAGCTTTCTCTCTCCCATAGTCTCGTACAAGTGAAAGATTTAATAGGATATAAAACTATTGAATAATCAACCACAATCACGTTAAACTTTCGATTAAAATGGTTCTCTTACAATCTCTATTACTCCAAAATTTCTTTGAAGTTAAAAGAGGATGAAGAAAAATGAAAATAAAAGAAAAAAATGGAGAAAAGAAAGGGCAATGGTGAGCCAAAGGCGAGGCAGGGACCATAAGAAAGAGAGGACCATAAGATAGAATCAAATGCATGCGCACGTCACTTGCATGTTCACGAGTCACATGGTAAGGTAGGAGCCCCCCCTCCCCCTCCTCCTCTTTTCACACTATTACATTTCCTTAACATCACATAAAGACGAAAGGTGAGCATGGTTTTAGGGACACTTCCTAAGACATGTTATTTTGTTCTTAGGAAACTCCCATTAATAGCATACCACTAAATATCTACCCTTATAAAGCTCTTTATTTTACATTCGTAGCAGCCAGCAAAGGGAAGGGCATGCATGCGATCCCTTATATGTTCATTCTTAGCTCTTCTACTCAAGACAAACATATAATCCGCCTCTGTGTTTCTCCACTTTACTTATCATCATTTTAGAAAACGTCTCGTGGAGGATACTTGTTAGATAGGGTTTATTTTTTGCCCAAACCAAGTGTCAATTCAAACAAGCTATATACGTAGGATCCTATACGAACTATCACTTCCATACGAACTGTACGAACTTATATATAAGAGCCAGATCACCAAAGCCCAATGAGTAAAAAAAGGCCCAAATACATTTTCAAACCCAAACATCACTATCCCTCTCTCTCATCTTGAATTCAGTCCAATCTCCTAACACCTAATATCGGCAGCCGACACCACGAGCGCCATCAACTACGCCATCAACGACGCCATCAACAAAGCCTTATGTCGCCGGAGTTATAACGACTGACGTCGGCGCACCTTCGCAGCTCTAATGTCGTCGGCGTCCCGTTCCTGCACGTCAACGTCGTCGTAATCACAACAACGTCGCCGTAATCACATCAACGTCGATCATCACCTTCTTTTTCTCATTTTCATTTCTTCTTCGGCCGACCCAGATTCCGACGACATTCCCTCTGATTGAGACCATTCACTTCATCGTCGATCATCACCTTCTTTTTCTCATTTTCATTTCTTCTTCGCGTTTTGAGGCGATTCGTTGCCGGTGGTGATTTCAAGCGGCAGCGGTGGATCAAGGTCGGTATTCCTGGTGGTTGGTCTTGGGTGCGCTTCATCTGCGGTGGTGATGGTCGTGAGAGTCAGTCAGGTGGTCTTGTAGGTGAGTGGAGAAGACAGTGTGGGTATTAGGGCGGCTGTGCGTGGTGGTTTCGAGGCGAGGAGATGTGGTGGTGGGGTGGTGGGATGATGAGTGGTGCTGGTCGTGGTGATTAGTGGTGATGTTGTATGTGGTGGCTGTGAGGGTGAGGTTATGGCTGGCGAGTCTAATAGTGGTGGTGGCGTTGGTGGTGGTGGTGGGAGTGACAGTGGTGGTTTTGGTGGTGGTGGTAGCGGTGGATACACATAATATCACCCCATATACATTTGGTATTTCTACTGGATACACATTGTATTACTACGGGATACATGTGTATCCAGTAGTTTTACCATGTGTATCCAGTAGAAATATCATGTGTATCTGGGGTAGTTCGTACAGTTCGTATTGAACTTAAGTTCGCACGGGAACCCGCCCCTATATATATATATATATATATATATATATATATATATATAGAGGGAAGATCAATTGAGTCCACCCTATTCCTTAGAGTCCTTGAGTCCTCTTGTAGGCCATTAGATCTTGAAAAATGGATGGTTGAGATTGGTACTCCCAAAAGATGATTAGTGGACTAATTTCCCACTCTCTCTCATCCTTACTAATTAACTCTAATTACCACCCTAATTCAATATATAACAATTTCACTCAATTCCTTCTCTCTCATCTCACATAATATTCTTCCACCCATCTCTCTAAAAACCTAATAAATTCAAAATCTCTCTAAAAACCTAATAAATTCAAAATCTCTCTTCCTCACTTATCTCCACCGCCCACCACTACCACCTCCCTCCACCACCGTCACCACCCGACACCAACACCACATCCACGACCACCTTCTCTTCGCCATCAATCACCCACCACCACCGACGACAACAACCCACACCCCCCCTTAAAAAAAACCCCAAAAAGTTCAGATCCGCCGCTCCACAACCGCCGTCGCTGCCACCACCTCCACCTACGCCTCGGACCACCAGCACCACCTTCCGCCGCGGCCTCCTCACCTACCACCACCGGACCACTCCGCCGCCTCCCTCTTCCCTCCATCTTCTTCTCATTTGTTTTCCAGATCTGGAAAATGGAAGAAAGTAGGAGGGAGGAGGGAGGTGGCGGAGTGGTCTGGTGGTGGTGGTGGTGTTCGTCGGTGAGGGTATACTCCGGTGGTGCTGTTCGGTGAGGGGGGTTGTGGGTGGTGAGCGTGGGGGTCGTGGATGGGTGGTGGGTTGTGTTTCTTTTTTTTTCATTTTTTTTTCATTTTTTTGTCTTCTTCCTTGACTCACTGTGTTTGCTTTCTTTCCTTTTCATCTTTTTTATTTTTACTTTGTTTTTTTCTTTCCTTCTCATTTGTTTTCATTTGTTTTTTTCCAATATTTCTTATTGTTTGCTTTCTTTCCTTTTCATCTTTTTTATTTTTATTTTCCATATGTTTGTATGGTTGTGTTGTGTCTTTTTATTTCAGATCTAAAAAAAAGGGTGTTAAATATAGATACGTGTATTAAAGTAACACAAATTCTCTATTAAAGTAACACAAATTCTCTATTAAAGTAACACTAATTATTAATTCTAGATCTGAAAAAGGGTGTCAAGTAACAATGACTTCTATTAAAGTAACACAAATTCTCTATTAAAGTTACACATTTTATTTATTAAAGTCACATATATCGTCTATTAAAGTTACACATTTTATTATTAAAGTTACACATTTTATTTATTAAAGTCACATATATCGTCTATTAAAGTTACACATTTTATTTATTAAAGTTACACATTTTATTTATTAAAGTTACACATTTTATTTATTAAAGTCACATATATCATCTATTAAAGTAACACACAGTATTTATTAAAGTAACACTATTAAGTAACACAAAATGACTTTAAAAGTTACACTTGTTGATGTCAGATCTGTTTCTTTTTTTAGTTTTTACTCTTGTTTTCATATTTTTTTCTAGATTTACCTTTTTTGTAAGTGTGGGTTGGTTTATTAAAGTAACATTTATTAAAGTAACACAAATTCTCTATTAAAATTACACACCTTATTTATTAAAGTAACATTTATTTTCCTAGATCTGAAAAAGTTACACATTATCTATTAAATTAACACAAATTCTCTATTAAAGTTATCTATCTTATTTATTAAAGTCACATATACCGTCTATTAAAATTACACATTTTATTTATTAAAGTTACATATATCTTATATTAAAGTAACTCACATTATTTATTAAAGTAACACAAAATGACCTTAAAAGTTACACTTGTTGATGTCAGATCTATTTCTTTTTTTAGTTTTTACTCTTGTTTTCATTTTTTTTTTTCTAGATCTACCTTGCTTTTTACATAGTTTTTGCTACAGTTATACTCATAGAGGACTACAGTTACACTCATAGAGGACTACAATTACACTCATTGAGGACTAAAGTTACACTCATAGAGGACTAAAGTAACACTCATAGAGGACTAAAGTAACACTCATAATTTTGTAGTTAATTACGTAGATTCAACATGCAATAAAATTCAAAAAATTCCACTCAAAACGACCTAAAACTACTAAAGTTACACTCGTAAAATATTAGAGTTACACTCGTAAATCATCAAAGTTACACTTGTAAAATGTTAAAATTATATAAATTCAAATTTTTATGTACAAAACCGTCTTAAAAAAAATTAAAGTTACACTCCTAAAATGTTAGAATTATACTCGTAAAATGTAAAAAATTATATAAATTTAAATTTATAAGTAATAAACCGTCTTAAAAAAATAGTAAAGTTACACTCGAAAATCATCCAAGTTACACTCGTAAAATGTCAAAATTATATAAATTCAAATTTTTATACAAAACCGTCTAAAAAATATTAAAGTTACACTCGAAAATCAGCAAAGTTACAATCGTAGAATGTTAAAAGTATATATATTCAAATTATTATATCAAAACCGTCTTTAAAATTTAAAGTTACGCTCGAAAATATTAGAGTTACACTCGAAAAGTATTAAAGTTACACTCGTAAGGTGTTAAAACTGTTTAAATTCAAATTTTTGTATACAAACCGCCTTAAAAACTTAAAGTTACACTCTAAAACATTAGAGTTACACTCGCAAGCATCAAAGTTACACTCATAAATCTCAGCAGCTAAAAAGTGCTAAAAAGTGCTTAAAAGTGTTTAAAAAGTGATTAATGTAAAGCTAGAGAGAGAAAGTTAATTAATTAGTGCATAGGTAATTAATTAGTGATAAGTGTATTTTTTAATCTCCCAAATCTCAGCCATCCATCTCCCTCATCCAATGGCTAGGATGAGGACTCAAGGACTCTAAGAAAATGGTGGACTCAATTGAACTAAGCTCTATATATATATATATATATATATATATATATATATATATATATATATATATATATATATATATTCCATACTATCGTGCATGTCATTCATATTTTATCAAATACACCTTCGATGTAGGAAATTAGAACTTATTTGATCAAAACTAACCTTAATTGAGACGTCGTGTAGGACATTGCCCTAAGTTTAAACCTCTACTATGGTGCGTCAGGGTACCTTGGCTCCGAATCCGGGGTTAACGTTTTCTTCCACCTTTTTTGCCATCCAAAGACGGAAGTGTAAACTGTTCTCAGAACTTAAAATAAATGAATATATATGATTTTGGTACTGTATTTTTTGTGCGTAAAACTGAGAAAAAGAGAGTGGGTTTATAGATGTTAAAGAACTCTAACATTCACTTGGAAGACATAAAATATGGTGTTTAATGGCAATAAACCACAACAATGAATTGTAATAAATCATAAATAATTAGGAGATAATATTGTGTAACAATTGTAACAGCCGGATTCCAAAATGAAATCCGGGGAAAATATTTGGACCGGGAGCAAAAAGATAGCCACATCAGAACGCAAGTGACACGAGCCAAGCCAAGTCGGTCGGGTGGTGGTGACGCGTGGGGACACTATAGTCTCTCTTCTATAGTCTAGTTAACTCTAGATACCACACTTTCGTATAAGGTGATAACTCTCCCACTACTCTAACAATATAGGACAAAGTTATCACACATAAGTTTGGAGCAGCATCCAACTCCAACAATGCCCAACATGGTCCAAGCTTAAAAACAGAAAGTAAAGAAAGTAAAAAAGTAGCTATTATCATGTGAACATAGTCTTGAATCTAACAATAACAAGCATATCAGAATAGTTCCCTTGGGTAAAATAAGGCCCCAAAAAGCCCTCTCATGATTAAGTTAAAGAATACCCGCCTCTATATTCTCACAGATTATGACAAATACCCACAGTTACGTAAGTGAGTCCATCAAGTGTGTGTACTACACACACCACTTAAAACTTTGAGGTATGGAACTCACTAAGGACTACCACCTTTCAACCTAACCCTGTATTAAATAAACATGTTGAAAGGGATAAACTGAATAACATCATTTATTCATCATAATAAACAACATACAAGCAAAGCTCAACGAATTCGTTTGACCGCATTGAGTCTGGTTGACCAGATTGGGTATTCATCGTTGAAGTACTACATAGGTGGACATAACTCCATCTTTTTAGGAGTTTCTTAAACTAGTTTCTAGATCAAGGCCTTTATCAATGGATCGGCAATATTACTTCCCGACCTTACATAATCTAAAGAAATAACACCAAACTTGATCAAATTACAACCAATGTTGTGCCTTAGGCGTATATGCCTACTATTGCCATTATAAGCTAAGCCTCATTCTTTGCTACATGAATAGTAGCTTGTGAGTCACAATGTAGTGGCACATAGGCACATGCATCGGCCAAAGAGGAATGTCCGCTACAAAACTTCTCAACCACTGTGCTTCTCGACCGGCCAATTCGAGAGCTATAAATTCCAATTTCATTGTAGATCTCGCAATACACGTTTGCTTGGATAATCTCCAAGATACTACAATTCCAGCTAAAGTGAAAACATAACCACTGGTCCAGTGTATATCAATACTCCATGAGATCCAATAACTATTACAATATCCCTCTAAAATTGGAGGATAACCACAATAATATAATCCAAATTCAATAATACCTTTAAGATATCTAAGCAAACAAACTAATGCACTCCAATGATCATGACAAGGATTATGATTATATGTACTCAATCTCCCAACACAATATGAATTATCATGATGAGATGAACACATAAGATACATACCACCGCCAAGAGTTTAGGCATATCCAACTTTATCGACACTATCAGACAAATTCTTCTTAAATTTAAACACGCATCAAAATGTTTTAAACATTCTTTAGTGGAATCAGTAACATCTATATACAAATCAGGTTTGATAATTTCAGACGCACTAAATACATCAATAGATTGCGGTTCTTGAAAAAGCACATAATCAATTTCATATAGTTGGAAATAAAACACGATTTTTTTCAAACCACCTCCAATAAGTTTTCTCTTCTAAGAGTTCCATCTTACTAAGGACATGAACAATTTTGTGTGGCATAGTGAACTGGTTAACAGAGTTGTTATGAGTGATGGTAACCATTTGTTGATTGACACTAGAATTGTCAGAATTTTCAGTTGGCTTTGTCATTGTTAAATATCAAACAAAAACAGTAAGCAATAACAAATATCAGAATATTTCATAACTAACTTAGATTGTAGGAAATAACAACTTATCTTACAAAAAATAACCTTAGTTAAGACATCGTGTAAGACACTAACCTGAGTTAGTTAGACCCTCACTATGGTTCGTCTACTTACCTTGGTCTCCGATTCCAGGTTAAACGCCTCATTTCATCTTTGTTGCACTACAAACACGGAAGTGAGAACTATTCGCAAGATTTAAGCAGAAGTGAATATATGCGATTATAGTTCTGTATTTTTTTTTGTGTAGAACTGAGGAAAGGAGAGTGGGTTTATAGTTGTTAAAGAACTCTAACAATCACATGGAAGACATAAAATCTAGTGTTCAATAGCAATAGACCACAGCAATGAATAGTAAAAATCATAAATAATGTGGACATATAATTGTGTAGCAATTGTAACACTCAGATTCCAACGGCGAGAATCCGAGGAAAATATTAGGACCGTGAGCAACAAGGTAGCCCCACCACACCGCGCACATGACACGAGCTGGGCGGCGACAACGCGCGCATGGGGAGACTATAGTCTCTCCTCTATAGTCTAGTTTACTCTAGATAACACACTTTCATATATAGGGGGTTAAGTCCCCCATTATTCTACCGATGTGGGACAAAGTTATCACACAAAAGTTTGGAGCAATATCCATTTTAACACGACATACAAATTTAAACTTGATCTAATTAAAACTCATTTGGTGACTTTATTTTCTTACAACGATTAACTTTCATAAATAAATTAACTACTACATAATGATTATTTATGTTACAAAATATGTGAATTAGAGACCCCTGAACTACTTAATACAACAAAGAAAAGGTACTAGAAATCGTAACTGAAGAGAAAATACGAATTTTCTTAAAATGTGGATGGTAGTAGGCATCAAATTTGATTGAGTGAACCTCCTTTCGCTTGGTCCTCGTAATTAATTATGGCGATAGAGTAAGCAAATCTACAAAAAGAAATCTAACCACACTTTATCAAATACATCTTTGATGTCTTTTATTAAACAAGTATTTATGGCTATTGTATGATACTTGACCAAATTATTAGATCTGACATACCAAATTTGAACTTGATCCAATAAACTCATATTTTAATACTTTGAACCAAGTTTCAAAATTCTCCGATTCTACTGTTTTTATACTTAACATTGTGTAAGACATATTCAATCTTAATCCCGAAAAACTTCTTTATTTTTTCACTTGATAGATTCATATGTGCCGTCGTGACTTATTATTATAGGCATGCCTTGAAAGATATTATGTACGAGCCCGCATGCACGTGTGACATTTACCATATACCCATCTTATGACACTGCTCCATAGGATGTCACATACTGTCAATTATATCTTCTTCGTATAGTCATATGGTTTTGAGGACAAACAAATTTACACATCCGTAAAGAAAAAGAAACGTGGAATGAGCCAAAAACAAATCTACAATGGTGTGGTACTAATGGTTTGGTACAGAAATATTATAATGATTTATTTGTTATTGATAAATCAACGAGGTTATATACAAACTACAGTTCAATATTCTAGGCTACAAATAAGGAATTAAATACAAAATTAAAGGTATCAAATATTAGCACAATATTTCCTTTTATATATATATATATATATATATATATATATAAATATATATATATATATCCTTAGTTATTAAAACAACAACCACAAAGCTTATGTGGCGCTCTGTAGTTGAAAGTGAATAAGTAAAAATAAACTTTTTCATTCCTGAATTTTAGGAGCCATAATCTATATACCATTTAATTAGATGTTTTGCTAATTGCACATTGCCTACTCACTCTCAATATTTCAATTAAAAAAATACATCAGCTTTAACAATAAAATTTAAAATATACGATACGCAAATTGTCATATTAAAATAAAAAACAATTAATCAAAATTTCGCATGTATAAAAAAATGAGCAGATGTGAAAATAAGGATTTTCTACAAAAATGTAATAGCTAACTCATTACCAACTACTATTAAAATCATCATTCAAAAATATACCACACTATTAAAATCATTAGTAATTTTATTTAAACCAGAAATCACAAAAATTAAATCAACCTTCATTCAAATCAAGATGCATGTATTTTTTTTTAAAAAAAATCATATGGTAAAATCATTGAGTATTAAACTAAAAAATCAGAAAAGTTAATATCATCAACTACTAACAAATCTCATAAATCCACATCAACCACATGCATCTCACATGTACGTAAACAAATACGACGAATTTAATCAAATATAAATGCACTTGACTGAATATCAATGAAAAAATGATTTTTCATATGCTTCAAAAGTATTTTGAGAAATAAATTTTGAATCTTTTCGGTATGATATAATGAATTATGAGACTGTAAGATATAATAAAATTGAATATAGGAATATGTGAAAAAGAAAAATAATGATAATAATACAGCGAGAGAGAGGGGAGAGAGCGAAGAGTATGTGCCACTGTGCGCTAAAACTCGATTGTATGGTAGCTGCTAAGTTATAATATGCTCTTAATCAACAATCATCTTGGGCAAGTATGACATTATAACTCAACTGCAAGATTTGTAATTTAAAATTATTTAACAAAATATAGAGAGATTTTATTACTTTATTTGAAAATATCTTTTTTAAAAATAATTGATTTTTTTTAGGATTAAAAATAATTGATTTTAAATTAGATAATTATATTATAATAAAAATTTCTTATACATAATTCTTTTAATAACAAAATTATAGTAGCATACCCGTGCAATTTGCACGGGTTTAAAATATATATATATATATTCTAACACACACCCGCAGTCGAAACGGCAGGAGGGCAAACATTGAGAGTGTCCTGAAAATCATATAATAAATGGCAAACGTTTTGTAAAGATGTCAGCAATTTGGTAACGTGAGGGTATATGTCAAATACGAACTTCACCACGAACGACTTTTTCACAAAAGAGGTAAATAGAACTAACATTATCGCAAAATAAAATATTAGCTTTGTGAATTGGGAAGTTTAGCTCAACAAAGAGGTTACAGAGACCACGTTAGCAACCCCACAATACTCGGTCTCGGCCCTAGAATGAGACAATGTTGGATGTCGTTTAGATGCCCAAGTTAATAAATTTTCACCCCAAATAAACGAAATATCCGGATGTGGACCGTCTTATGTCATGAGAACCACCCCAATCTGCATCATTGTAGTATGTGAGAGTACTAGGTGAGGATAAATGAATTCAAAGACCATCGTCAGAAGGGCCTTGTATATACCAAAGTATTATATTCAGAGTAAGCATGTGATCCACCATGGGATTTTGCATATATAAGCAAATTTGATGCACCGCATACGAGATACATGGGCGCGTGAATGTGAGGTACGTGAGGTCGCCCACAAGGCTTTGATAAAAGGTAGAATTGTCACAAGGGACACTAGACACAACACTAAGTTTTGGTTTAGTGTCAATAAGTGTAAAAGATGGTTTACACGAACTCATGCCAACCCTTTCAAGTATGTCGAGACCACACTTTGTTTGAGACAAAAACAGACCATCTTTGTGTCCTTTTACGCGAATGCCTTAGAAGTAATTTAGGGGACCTCAGTCTTTCATAACGAACTCAGCATGAAGATACTTAGTTATCGTCTTACAAAGTACATCAGAGGAGCAAGTTAATATAATATCATCAACATAAAGTAAAAGGTTGGCAATATCAGTACCTTTGGTATATATGACTAAAGAGTGATCAACCTTGATGTGACGAAACTAAGGCAAAAAACAAGTTTTGCAAAACGCTTATACCACGCTTATGGAGCTTGTTTAAGGGTGTAAAGCGACTTCTTAATAAGTAGACAAACATAGTCTAGATGTTGTGTGTTAGAGTAGCCAAAGAGTTGATGCATATACATGGTTTCGGAGAATTCACCATGTAAGAAGGCTTGATTAACATCGAGTTGGTTTATGGGCCATGTTTTACACAAGGCTAGACAAAGAACGGTACGTATAATTGTAGGCTTCACCACTGGATTGAATGTGTCCCTAAAATCAACACTAACCTGGTGCGTTTGCCATCACCAACAAGACAAGCTTTATACCTTTCAAAAGACTCATCAGAATTAATTATGTGCCAAAAAATCCACATTGAACGTATAACATTAACATTAGGTGGACAAGGAACAAAATCATGTCTTATTGTTAAATATGGCGCAATACTCGTCGTCCATGGCCATTTTCCAATTAGGGTTCTTAAGAGCACAAATCGGGTTATAAGGTAAGACTCATATGGCAACCGAGGTATGTACGTTTTTCTGATATTTCGGGTTCGGTTTGTGGATTCCATTGTCTCCATGGGACCCGGGTTTGGATGGCCAGATATTGGAAGCTAGGACAGAGGGCTACGGATTTTGTCGGACATAAGATGGGGCATGCAAGGTACTAGGAGCAAAAGAAAAAATATTTTTATAATTACTAGCAGCACGAGTCGGGTCATGTGAGGGTTGTCCATGGAAGGTGAGGATGGGTCTGATGTGTCATTCCGAGGAGGATAGGGAGTCACATGAAGTAGATGGCGAAGGACGTAAGTGGACTTGCCATCATCTATAAAATTGTAGATGTGAAAGTTGAGTTTGCGAAGTTTAGAAAAAGGAAATTGAGCTTCATCAAAATGGCATGACGACTAATAATGACCTTATTGGCGAAAATGTCATAATACTTAAAACTTCGATGATTAGATGGATACCCTAAGAAAACATATGGAGTAGACCGAGCTTCGAGTTTTTATATGGTAGTGGCCGAGATCATTGGATAACATAAGCATCCAAAACCCTGGAGGTGGCCATAAGACGGGTCACGGTGATAAAGAATTTTTAGCATAGTTTTAAAGGCATAGTGCCACATAGAAGTCGCGATTGAGGCGTAAAATAAAAGAGTGTGGATAATGTTAATTAACGGATCAAAGTTTGCGTTCCAGCCTTACCGTTTCGCGAGGAGGTGTGAGGACACAAAAATTGAAACGCCATACCTTGTACCACACAAAACGTTCGAAACGGGCCATTATCAAACTCTTTACCGTTATCCAATTAAATCGTTTTACTTTTACGCTCAAAATTGGTTTGGATAAAATTATGAAATGTAATTAACATGGAATACAAATTAGACTTATTGGCTAAGGGAGAAGTCTACAAACAGTTACTAATATCATACACAAGCAAATAACATTTATGGCAAGAAAAACTTAGGACGGGGTAGTTTAGAGGTCACAATGCAAAATGTCAAAAGGCATAAAAGTAGATGAATGAGACGATGTAAACGAAAAACGAATTTGTTTTCCAAGTGCACAAGACTTATAAATAGAAGAACTAGATTTCAAAGTAAAATTAATCAGTTTATTTCGCCCAAGATTGCTAAAATTTGGAGCAACGGGATGACCTAAGCGATCGTGTGCCAAAGAGAGGGGGCTAAAGCCACATAAGCTGGCGGAAATTTGATGATTTGGTTATTGTGGAGATCGGTTAGAGTTCACCCGTCTTTCATACCTCATTTACACTCATCCTCGTCAGAGGACATCAACACCAAAACCAAAGGGCTCAAACTCACTACAAACTGAATTATCGGTTTTGAATTTACTTACTAACACTAATATTTTGACTATATTTGGCGCGTGTAAGATGTTGTTTAAAAATAGAGGTATGTGTGAGATAGCTAAGGTCGTATGCCCATAACCACTAACAGGAGTTGAATGCCATTTCCGACAAAAATACCACAACTATTGCTCATATTAACATAAGACAAGAGACAACCCTGATTGGATGTCATGTGACGTAAATTTTGTGTCCAAGTGATTCATTTTCGTAAGCGTTAAATAATATATGATTTCCACCAAGTGGAAATGAATAAATAAAAGCACTCTTTTTTGTGAATTTTAGTTTTATAATTAAATACAAAATAAAAGTTAAAAATATGGTTGTATAAACCAGACCTTGAATTTATACAAACTGAGGTGCCTAAAATTAGACGGCCTTGCCTAATAATTAAACGAATGATTTCACTAAACGCAGCTAAAAAAACCAAGATATAATGGAATTACTTCTCAACTCTTGAATCAAAATTCAACGAGTAACTTTAATGTGTATTTTGTATTTAAAATGTGATGATCATAATCAATTACAATATCACTTATTTATAAGGACTAGGAAATGAATGTACGTAAAATATGAAAACGCACACCACTTATTACATTAAATAAAGGTACTTTGTTTATCTCCAATAATCTTGCGAGATACTTAAATCTTCATGAGTTACTAACATTAACTCAAATGATTAAGGCTTCTGTTTTCAGTGAATATGAAATGCGTTGCCTTAGAAATAACTCTTCATCTTATCTTGTAAATTCCCTTAATTGAACCACAAAACAAACTCCCTACTTTAGTTAATATGTCAACAATATGTTGAGAAGATAAGGAGTTTTCAATCACTTTCAATAAGCAATTGACCCATTAATTTAATCTCCATTAAGCAACACAACATGACTTAGACTTGAATTCACCCCAAATAAAAAGTCCAATTTGTAGTACTTAAATGAACTTCTTTTTGCGTCAAATAATAATTGATCACTTACTCTCGTATCATCCTCTCCCTCTTGAAAAGGAATTGACCTCGATTCCGTAAGACCATCATCATTTAAGTAAGGTAATAAATCCCCAACGTTGAACGTAGCATGAACACCATAATCTCCCTGTAACTCTAACCTGTAAGCATTATCATTCACACGCTCAATAATTCTATATAAACCAACAGCTCGCGACATTATTTTGTTCTTTCTTTTACTAGGAAATTTTTCTTTTCGAAGATGTAGCCAAACCAAATCACTATTATTGAACACTATAGCCTTTCGGTGCTTGTATGTTTCATTAACAACCTCCATTCTTCTACGCACTTGTTCATGTAACTCCATCATAGACTTCAATTATGCTTCAGCACCATCATGAATTATTTCATCTGTTGGCAATTTTTTTAAATCAAGTGGTAAATAGGGATTAATACCATAAACAACTTCAAATAGAGAATGCTTAGTAGCAAAAGTAGGCGACCTATTATAAGCAAACTCAACATGAGCTAACTTAAACTCCCAGTTTCTTTGTGTTTTACTCACCAAACCTCGAAACAAAGTGCCCAAAATACGGCTAGTAACTTCAGTTTGCCCATCGGTTAACGGGTGGTGTGAAGTGTTAAAATAATAAGTTGGTACCCAACTTTCTCCATAGAGTATTCAGAAAATCGCTCAAAAACTTAGACTCTCGATCAGAAACAATGGTCTTAGGTATACCATGTAAACGGACTATCTCACAAAAATACAAATGAACAACATGTGTGGCATCGTCAGTTTTATGGCAAGGAATGAAATGAGCCATTTTAGATTATCGATCTAAAACCACCATGATTGCATCCTGATGCACTCGTTATACACCAAAAATAAAACCTAAGTCTACTAACTAAGAAGATAGCGGAAGTAGGGTCGATCTCCACAGGGAGGAAACTAATTAACTGAAATCTAAATCTGCAAGTAACAATCTGGGGGTTTTGAAATTGTTTTAAACTAAGCTAAATAAGATTAAAGGAAGAGAAGTAAAAGATAGAAATAAATAAGAAATAAATCAGATAAGAGAGAAATATGCTAGGATTCGGTCCACTGCAGTATCGGCATCTACGGGTCAACTAAGTCAGTCAATCTATCAATGAGAAGGGCAATGGTTTTTACCTCTCGGTCTCAAACCACCCTAGGGATTTTCCTAATTAACTCTCGCCCTCTTAGGAGTCACCTATCAATTCTAAGCAAGCCTTCCCTTCCAATCTCTCGATCCAGGTCGGGGTTAACTACCTAGCCTAGTCTCCTGCGTATACTCATTCGACTAAACCTCAATTAAATTGCAAAGATCGATTCTCATATTCAAGACTAACCAAACTAATCTATCCTAACATGCCTCTACTACAGTTTCCCTCATCCTAACATATAAAAGAATTAGCTACTCATGCTATTAACTATGCTAACAAAGACGATTAAACATATGACGATAGACATAATAAAATCGTGGTTAATAAGCATAAACAATAACACACACTAATTAAGAAGAGTAAAACAGTAATTAAGACTAAAGATTAAGAGTAAAAGAGAAAAGAAGAAGAAGTTTACAATCTTAGCAAATCCGGCGTAAAGAACAAACCCTACGTCGATAAACCCGAATGCAAACCAAAGATAAAGTTCAGAAACTAATGGAAAATTAATGTCTGCTAATTACTGAAATAAATTTGAACAATAGTTCCTCTCCAACTAATGACGTAAATAAGAGTCATATATAGTGTATAACACGACTCTAAACCTAATTAACCTAATGGACTTAAAGCCCGTAATAGAATCTACTCGATCGAGGGAAATAGCCACTCGATCGAGGCTTTTATTCATGGAAATCAGTCGATCGAGCATTTTATCTACTCGATCGACCAACCGGTAAATGGCTCCTACTCGATCGAGCAAAGGAAGTTACTCGATCGAGGTCTTCTCGCTTCAACTCACCTCGATCGACCAAATACATATTCGATCGAGGTCTTCTGGCATAGTACGTAGTGTGAGTCATGATTTGGGCTTGATTATGGACGGTTTCACGCTTCCCCATGCAAGAGTTCCTGTTCCGATCCTTCCATTCCTAAATGCATGCAAAGTGGACTGCTTTGGCTCGGTTTCTGCTACTATGCAGCTTGTACCTACAAAATGGTAATGAAAGTACAAAGTAGCCAAATAGGGGCATATGATGATATAATATCACCCTAAATGACATAGAAATGCGTGCATAAATGGACTAAAAGTCTATATAAAATACACGCATCAAACTTCCCCAAACCAAACCTTTGCTTGTCCTCAAGCAAACTAAATGCAACTAAATGGAACAAAATAAACCTAAGGGAATGGAGTAAGTCTCAGAGCTAGCCACAAGTCAATATTAAACCATTCAATGCACTCATTCAATCGCTACAAAGCTTAATACGAAAGTGAACGAATTTATACAATCTTGGAAATAAATTAGACTTTCGACCTTGCAAGACTCAACCAAATTCGGACTCTCACGGGTCACTCTTCTCTCAACAAGCAAATGGTAAGTAAATTTGTATAAGAAAGAGAGAAGAAAATATAGTCACTCACCTAGACTACGACCGACACAACATGCATTGCTAACTAACATGAAAGATGATTCAAGCACCGTACACACGCATAACCACCGTTCAAGGACAATCACGTGCCGAACATTTGCAAAAATATGGACATGTGAGGCTAATTGGTAAGAAGGGGAAAAACAATTAATGGAAATGTGAGGGTAAATAGCCAAGCTAGTTCCTAACAAAACCGGAATAGAACTCGATCCATTCTTCCAACTTTCAAAATTAAGCTCGATGCCTTAACCAATCTAGGCATATACAACACAAATCCCATATAACACCTCGACAAAATAATGATAAGCACAGGAGGTGTAAACAACAAAACTTCAGCCAATTATTTTTTCCCAATATATTTTTTCATTTTTCTTTTTCTTTTCTTTTGGCTGATCGAAGAATAACCACTCGATCGAGTATAACAAGTCACTCGATCGAGGCACAACTGAAAAAATCTGCTCGATCGAGCTAAACAAAGTACTCGATCGAGACACTATTCTCACGTCTCTTCTTTTTCTTCGCAAATACCCACTCCAATCAATGAAACGAGCCAAAAACTGACACAACGGTAAAATATACCTCGACTACAAACTAGCTCGGCAAGGGTAGGCTTAGTTTAGGATGTAGTTAAGGGCAACAGGCAGATATGGCTATGTGTGGAGTTAATGGGGTAAAATGAGGAAAAGGGAGATGCAAATATTCTCACAACACGTGACACCAACCACAAACCCAATGCGTGCAGGCAATAAGAAATCAAAATTCATATACAAGCAAATGACACGAGATGTGGGGAGTAACTACTCTCATTCCTAGATGAACTGGTCATGAATGTCACCAGTTATAGGCTCTAAAACTCAGAAAATATAAGTAGTTTGCCAAAAGGTCGAGTCAAGTCTACTAGCCAAAATTAAATTCCAAGACAAAATTCAATAGTTCACTATTTCGATTTTACAAAATAAGTCAAGAAAGGTGCAAAGAATAGCATAAAATAGACTTGTAGTGCAATTTCATCATGAACAAGACTCCAATCCGACTCAACTATATGCAAAAATAAACGTGATATTTTTGATTTTTTTCAAATTTTTCTAATTAACATGAATTTTAAACGTGAATGCAATACAAATGCAAATGCAGACGCAAAAGGATGTAAAACACTTCCCCAAACCAAAACAGACAATGTCCTCATTGGCTAAAGCACAAAAGCATATAAGGGAAAGGTAAAAACAACCTAATACATGTTCCTAAGGAATGAAATAAATATGAAGAATGGAAAAACAAAAGGAACAGAAACAACTCACAAAACAAAGGCTTCCCCAAACCAGCATCAAACTGTGGGTCGATCGAGTACTTTGTTCAGGTAAAACAGCTCGATCGAGTAGTCAGCTTTACTCGATCGAGCACTTCATAATTGCAAAGCCCACGACTTTGAACAGTTGATTTCCGCTTCCGTTCCTGCAAAACGATGCCAACCGAATACCAGAAAATACCAAAAATTGTCCAATAAGAAATATAAATTGTCTATCTAAACTACGGATTATCACGCGATAGTCTAAATGTCTAATTGAAAACGCGAGAAATTGTTTGTTACAAATTGCACGGGGTTGCAAACCCGGCTACCAACCAAATAGTTTCATGAGAAGGCCAGTGTTTGGCCTTTGACTTGCGGAAATACCCTCAGTTGCGGTAAGTTCCGTCTTCTTCCTCCACACGTACGTTGGTTTCTTGGAGTCTAGCTCCATTTCGGAATCACTTGCGTACATGCGAGCTCCTTTGTCCTTCTTGGATTTCTTCTTCTTGACGTCGTCATGCGAACCGGGCTTTTCCTTTTCCAGCTCCAATGCTACTGATTTACTACCTGTAATGCAACACACAACAGCATGTTCCTCCAATTTGCTCCCAAGCTGGGGCGGAGGTGTTACGGTAGCAATGGGGATATCACAGATAGGAGCGATAGGTTTGATAGGAACCGAAGCTTTGTCATGCGTGAATAAATCAGGTGTGATATCGGATAAGGGAAGTGCGTAGCATGGTGACACAAGCATAGGACCCTTATTAACATGAGACTGTGTGAATACTAAATTCTCCCCACCTATTTGAAAAGTCCGAGTCTGTAACCCAACATCAATAACCGCTTGCGCAGTATGCAAGAACGGTCTTCCCAAAATGATGGGAGTGTGAGAATCCTCAGGTATATCCAAAACTATGAAATCGGCCGGGATAAAGAATTTCCCTATTTGCACAGGAACATCCTCTATGATTCCTAAGGGTCGAGACAAGGTCCTATCTGCCATCTGCACTGTCATGTTTGTACACTGAAGCTTGGTAAAGCCTAACCGTTTGGCCAAAGACAAAGGTAAGACGCTAACACTAGCTCCTAGGTCACATAACGCGTTGTCTATGAGATAGGTGCCTATATGACACGGTATAGAAAAACTACCTGGGTCAGACAGCTTAGGGGGGCTCTTGTTGTGGAGAAACGCAGAGCATTCCTCAGTCAACGCTACAGTCTCTATAGTGTCTACGGACCTCTTACGCAAAAGAATTTCACGCATAAATTTTAAGTAAGAGGATACCTTTAATAGGAGGTCTGCGAAAGGAACATTCACCTTGAGATCGCGCACAATGTCAGCGAACCGAGCAAATTCCTTCTCGACCTTAGCCTTCTTCAATCGACCAGGAAACGGAACTGGAATGTCAGGATTACCACGTTGCATATCCTTGACAATTGCATTGTTGATCATCCGCTTGCTTAACCCTTTCGAACGAGCTTCTCGCTCATGAAAACCCATCGATCGAGTATCAATATTACTCGATCAAAGATTATCAGAGCTTAAACTGCTCGATCGAGCAGCTTCCTCAGTCAATTTATTCGATCGAGCAACTTGGTTCTCTCGATCGACCACTTGTTCATCTGGATCACTCGATCGACCATCAAGAACCTCTCGATCGAGTAACTTGCTTTCTGATTCACTCGATCGACTAACACCCATCTCTCGATCGAGTAGATTCTCCTTCATTTCTTTCGATCGACTAGCAATAACCTCTCGATCGATTACATTACCAGCAACAGTCTTCGCAACATCAAGATGCGCACCAGAAATATCAGCAACTGTACCAGGGCTGTCATAAGCAAGACCGCTTCTCAGAGTAATCATATTCAGCGTCTCCTTATTCTTGTCAGTTTGAGACGGTAACTGCCCGGAATGCCTAGTCGATCGAACTCCTGCCAATTGAGCAATCTGCGACTCCAAAAGCTTAATAGTAGCATTTGTTGCTTGATCAGTTTTGCTCATTTGGATAGCTAAAGCTTGGATCATAGACTTTAACTCCCCGATTTCTGCAATTCCTACAGATGAGGAACTAGCTTGCTGCGAAGACTGGATGTTCTGAAATCCTTGCTTGTGCGGCGGTTGATACGTCGGCTGTGGTGGTGGAGGTGTAGGATTTAAGACGTTCTGGCTTGTCCATCTCAAATTGGGATGGATATTCCCTTGATTGTAGTACCCACCTCCTTGACGGTATTGTTGAAAGGAAAAGACTTGTTCCCTTTCAGCGAGACAGTCTATAGCCGTGTGACCAGTTTCACCACACCTCTTGCAAGTAATCATATCATCCTGCTGCAGCAAATGAACCGTCTGTTGGTTATCTTCAGCTTTCTTCTCCCATTTATCAAGTCTGGCATTTATTTTATCGAATTTTGCACCCAGACCTTCAGAATCAATACTAGCTATCGTCCGTGTACCACTCCTCGGATTACCATATTCAGCACAATGGGTTGCCATCTCCTCTATCAGTTTCCAACCCTTATCATCATCTATTTCCTTCTGGAACCTCCCGTTTGACGCGGCATCTAGAATGGCTCGATGATCGTCATATAACCCAGTGTAGAACTGGTTACACAGAAACCACTGCTCGAACCCATGGTGAGGAACAGACCTCACTAGCGTCTTGAATCGATTCCAGGACTCATAGAGATTTTCATGAGCCGTTTGTTTGAAATTAGTAATCTGACCCCTCAAAGCATTCGTCCTCTGCGGTGGAAAGTACTTCTTGTAGAAGGCCAGTGCGAGTGTGGTCCAATCGGTAATACCCAGTTCCTCTCTATTCAAGTTCTTCAACCAGTCTTTGGCATTATCAGTAAGGGAAAAAGGAAACAAGAATTCCTTGATCTTGTCAGCTGTCACCCCTTTGGAAACCGGAATAGAAGAACAGTAGTCAGCAAAGGTCTCCATATGCTTCCTCGGATCCTCCCCAGCTACACCCATATACTTGTCCTGTTGGACAAGCTTGATATAAGACGGACGAAAATCGAAAGTAGTTTCATCTTCGTCCGTTGTAAGTTTGAATCCTTGAGGTATACATGCAGCTGTAGGCTCAGAATGGCTAGCAATATTCGGCATCTTTGCTGGAATGGTAGTCTCAACAGTTAAATCTTCCTCGAAAATGAAACTGTCAAAGACGGATTCAGAAGTACTCAAGTCTTCCTCCTGAATAGTCTTATCTAACCCTCTTTTCCTGCGTAGGAAGGTTCTTTCAGCCTCTGGATCAGCTTCCACTAATTCGAGCCTTTGGGACCTGCTCATACACAACTATAAAGAGAAATATAAGAACAGTCTTAAGGAATTAGAAATTCCTTAAGACGAGACAGAAATAAATAAACAGAAAATTAAATTGCCTCCCCGGCAACGGCGCCAAAATTTGATGCAGTCGTTATACACCAAAAATAAAACCTAAGTCTACTAACTAAGAAGATAGCGGAAGTAGGGTCGATCTCCACAGGGAGGAAACTAATTAACTGAAATCTAAATCTGCAAGTAACAATCTGGGGGTTTTGAAATTGTTTTAAACTAAGCTAAATAAGATTAAAGGAAGAGAAGTAAAAGATAGAAATAAATAAGAAATAAATCAGATAAGAGAGAAATATGCTAGGATTCGGTCCACTGCAGTATCGGCATCTACGGGTCAACTAAGTCAGTCAATCTATCAATGAGAAGGGCAATGGTTTTCTCCTCTCGGTCTCAAACCACCCTAGGGATTTTCCTAATTAACTCTCGCCCTCTTAGGAGTCACCTATCAATTCTAAGCAAGCCTTCCCTTCCAATCTCTCGATCCAGGTCGGGGTTAACTACCTAGCCTAGTCTCCTGCGTATACTCATTCGACTAAACCTCAATTAAATTGCTTAGACTGATTCTCATATTCAAGACTAACTAAACTAATCTATCCTAACATGCCTCTACTACAGTTTCCCTCATCCCAACATACAAGAGAATTAGCTACTCATGCTATTAACTATGCTAACAAAGACGATTGAACATATGACGATAGACATAATAAAATCGTAGTTAATAAGCATAAACAATAACGCAGCAGTAATTAGGAAGAGAAACAGTAATTAAGACTAAAGATTAAGAGTGAAAGAGAAAAGAAGAAGTTTACAATCTTAGCAAATCCGGCGTAAAGAACAAATCCTACGTCGATAAACCCGAATGCAAACCAAAGATAAAGTTCAGAAACTAATGGAAAATTAATGCTAATTACTGAATGATTAAAACTGAATAATAGTTGCTGAATAACTAATGACGTAAATAAGAGTCATATATAGTGTATAATACGACTCTAAACCTAATTAACCTAATGGACTTAAAGCCCGTAATAGAATCTACTCGATCGAGGGAAATAGCCACTTGATCGAGGCTTTTATTCATGGAAATCAGTCGATCGAGCATTTTATCTTCTCGATCGACCAACCGGTAAATGGCTCCTACTCGATCGAGCAAAGTAAGTTACTCGATCGAGGTCTTCTGGCTTCAACTCACCTCGATCGACCAAATGCGTATTCGATCGAGGTCTTCTGGCATAATACATAGTAAGAATCATGACTTTGGGCTTGATGATGAATGGTTTCACGCTTCCCAAGGCAAGAGCTCCTGTTCCGATTCTCCCATTCTCCTAAATGCATGCAAAGTGGACTGCTTTGGTTCGGTTTCTGCTACTATGCAGCTTGTACCTACAAAATGGTAATGAAAGTACAAAGTAGCCAAATAGGGGCATATGATGATATAATATCACCCAAATGACATAGAAATGCGTGCATAAATGGACTAAAAAGTCTATATAAAATACACGCATCACATCCTTCCCTCTTGGTGTCTTAGGAAGAGCAACAATAAAGTGCATAGTAATATCTTCCCATGGATGATGTGGAATAGGCAATGGCAAATACTCTCCCGCTTTGAATTTGCTCTTAGCTATTTGACATGTAACACACTTTGCAATCAAACTTTGAACATCTTCTTGCATCTTTAGCCAATAAAAATGTTCATGTAAAATATCTAGTGTTTTAGAAACACCAAAGTAACCAGCAACACCTCCTGCATTAGCTTCTGGAACTAACAACTCCTGAACATGACATTAGGAACACACAAGCGATTTTTTTAAAAAGAAAACCATCTTGTAGTGAAAATCTTTCATAACACCGTATTTACATGTAGAAACAACATTTCAAACGCAAGAAGTCTCACATTAAGTATATTCAAAAGCGTTTAACGCCTAGACAATGCATCATCGACGAAATTATTTTTACCATCCTTATATTTTAATGAAAAATTAAAGGCTTGCAAAAATTCAACCCATTGAGCATGGCGTGAGTTAAGCATGTGTTGGCCATTCATATGTTTCAATCCTTCATGATCAGAATGTAACACAAAATGATTAGGCCTCATATAATGACTCCAATAATCAAGAGCCCGCACAATTGCGTAAAATTACTTATCATGGGGCGAATAATTGGACCTTACTCCATCAATTTTTAAATAACAATAAGCAATTAGGCGTCCACCTTGAAGCAAAAAAGCTCCAATACCCACTCCACTAGCATCACGTTCAACAACAAAAGGATTAGAAAAATCAGGTAATGATAGATTGGTGCTTCACATTAGTTTTGAGTTACCTCGTTAAAGGCTCGTTGGGCTTGATCATTGCACCTAAATGATCCTTTCTTTAAACACTCAGTTATAGGACTTATGATAGTGCTGAAATTGCAAATAAATCGACGATAAAAAGAAGTTAAACAATGAAATGATCATACTTCTGTCACGGTTCTTGGTGTAGGCCAAAAACGAATAGGTTCAACTTTCGATTGATCAACAGCAACTCCATCTTTCGATACCACATGCCTAAGAAACACAATAGTAGACACCATGAAATTACAATTCTCCAACTTTGCATATTGTTTTTGCTTCCTTAAGAGTTCAAACACTTGCTCCAAATGGTTCAAGTGTTCTTTCTCACTTTGCTGTACAGAAGGAAACCGTCAAGGTAAACAACAACAAATTGACCGGTAAAAGATTTCATTACCCCATTCATCAAGTGCATAAATGTGCTAGGTGCATTAGTAAGCCCAAATGGCATAACTGATCGGGCCTGTCGCAAGCCCAATACAAAGATAAATTACCCAGACTAGGCTAATAACAAAATAATGTAATTAGGGAAGTAGGGGTCGATCCTCAGGAAGATGGTGTTTCCTATGGAATGTGAATTGTCTCGCAATTGAGTTCTATCTAATGATTATCTGGGTTTTGAGATTTTTGATATCTAAACTAATATAAAGCATAAATAAAAACAAAATAAAAACAAAATAAAAATAGTAAAGCAAGTAATGAAAAGCATCTAGGGAAGTAGGTTCACACATGTAGATTGATATATTGATGAAATTGGATTTAGGATATGCAAATAATTCATTGAGCGTTCGTAAGAATGGTGTGTTCATTACAATCATAGATCAGATGGTCTAGCAGGCTTTTAGTGCGATTTACTAGGTCTTAATCTACCATGTCATGCTTTGTCTATTCAATTCCTGTATATCTACCTTGGAAAAGAATTCCATACTAGTCAAATGATTTTAGCTAAAAATCGTTAACTATCGTTACAATCCAAACATGCATAGACACAATGTTTTAAAGGCACAATTCCTTTATCCAATTAACATCTTTTAATCAATCTAACATGGCTACTCTACACCCTAGAAAGGATGAGTACTCACTCATGATGATATCTATGTCTAAAATGATATTAACAATGAAAACTAGGATAGACATGTTTATTTGGTTTTGACATTTTATATGGTGATAATAACGACGCTAATTGATAATCTAGGAAATGAAACAACGATTATAACGGTACTAAAATGAATCTAAGACAATGTGTAAAGCGAATAACAATCAAACGGAAAACAATAAGAACATTAAACAAGGGATAAAATAGAAATACCTATATGACGATCGATGATGATAATGATAACAATAATATAAAATCCTTGCACATAATAAACGATCCTTGAATTACAACACTTGTACCCAACAAAGTAGACTACAAAGATTGAAACTCTTACTAATCTAAGCTAATGTTTTGATATGAAAAGGACAGAAATAAACTAAGAACTAAAGACTAAAGAAGAAGGAAATGAGAGAAGAGAGACTAGTTCTCCCTTCCTCCTAATCTAAAGAGGAAATGTAAGAAGAGAAGAGAAGAGGATTGTAAGAAAGGTGGATGATATGATATGAGGGCTAGAGCATCTATTTATAGTATTAGGGTTTCGTGGAGAAGAGGTCGGGCATTAAACACATAGGACAAAAGTAGGAAGAAGACGCCGTTTTCTCGAAGCAGCACAAAAACCCGATCGGGTACACACTTCCCCGATCGGGTAAGTGGTCATCCAGGTCCTTTTGACTAACGTTTCATCTTCCTTTGCTTTGACTTGACTTCCAACATCCCCCTTGACCTCTTGAGTCGGGTTTGTTGATAGGGTTTGATGTAAAGCGATGAATTCTTCGCCTAAATGATTGATCTTCCGACAACTACGAAACTGTCTTTGCTTCTTCTCTCTTTCGAATTAGTGAACCTTCTTGAAATGCCTTTCACTTGGTCAAGCTTGCTTCTTCAAATCGTCGGGTTCTAGGCAAATGCTCGGGAATATAGAAAAAGGGCGTAGAAACGTCACTTTCCCTATAAAACAGGTTAGAACACAGGAATTCGCCTAGAAGACGATATTAGCTCATAAAGTGGCTTAACAAAGCACAAATGGCATACAAAACCAAGCTAAATTGGGGGTTAAAACCATACAAATATTCACTTATCAAACTCCCCCAAGCTAAACCTTTGCTTGTCCTCAAGCAAACATAGCAAACAATACCAGGACAAGGTTGCAAGCGTTGGCTACTACACCATCAAGAAACAAATCTCAACGTAAAGCTTTGAAAACACAATGAATAATAACCCAAAAGCAACGTGGGCAAGAATGATACATAAACATGGGTAAGATTTACATAACGGCGTAGCACAAAGAATTTCACTATAGATTTTCGGCTCTTGCATGATCTTTTGACAAATGGACTCTCACGGCACACTCGAACACTCAATGTATGTAAAAGGTGATTTCTTTATGTGTAAATGTTTTTGAGACACTCACCTATCTACGACTTATGAAAGTGTGTCCGCAATCTAATATGGTAAACAATTCAAAACACAGGTCAAAGATCACAATGCACATAGAAAAGAAGCCGGAAAAAGAATATGAAAAAGGCTTTGGGAAATGGGTGAAAGGTGGACAAACAGTTATGGTCATGTGAAGGTTAGAATGAGCTAGCAACTGACCAATGATAAATGAATACTCAATCCAAACTTTCGATCAATTCCCACAAGAGAAATAACGAAGCCAGAAGGAACAGATTGGCTTATTACACACGAAACATAAGGGTAAACTCCTTCTGAATATTGACTTGACATTTTGAGGAGATACTCACAACTTCTTCTTTTATTTCTTTTTTTTCTCTTTTTCAATTTTTTCATTTTTTCTATTTCTTTCTTTTCTTTTCTTTTCTTTTGAACATCACTTCTTGAATATTTTCGTTCTTCCAAATTCACTTTGTCATTAAGGAACAAAATCTTCTCAAAAGAGCACCCATATACCATAGTCTAGCTACTAGCTCAAAAGGTAGGCAGTTTTTATATGTAGCTATTATTTTGTGAAACATTTGTATGAAGAGGCTAATTTGATGTGTAATTCAAAGTGAAAAAGGCTTCAAATCTTAGTGAATCATGAATGCAATGCTTATAGAAATGAAATGAGAACCATACTTATGCGTTTTGACATGACACACATCACAAGGAGAACTACACACACCTAGATGAGACTGGGGATAGATGTACCAGTCTAAGGAGGTTCTACCTTACAATATATGTAACTTGCCAAATGTCAAGATCAAGTGTACTCATCTATAGATTTATTCCATGCCTACTGTGTACAAGACTTCCCCATGTATGCACAATTCAATGAATATTGAATCATTATTTTTTTGAAAGCTCTAAATTTGGGAAATGTAACATGATAGCATAGTAAACAAGCAAGCAAAGCATGAAAAGCATTCAAATGTGTTCAAAAATTTTAAATTTTCTCAAAAATCTTCTCTACTCTTTCTTTTATTCAAAATTAAAATGCAAAATGGGAAAATGCAATCCCTCCCCCAAGCTAAACATCACATTGTCCTCAATGTGAGCACAAAGACAAAATATGCAATGAGATACTTAATGGGGAAAAGGAAAAATGAAAGAAGAGTGAAGCTTACTACTCAGCGCGAACTCCCGTAAGCTAGTCTTTTGGACTTGACAAGGAAGGTCTTTATAGATTCTTCAAAAACTCTTTCATCTGCAAAATAAATCCTAACAATGAAAAAGGGAATACAAAAAGAAAAATGCAAAAAGGAAAAGGAACACGGGTTGCCTCCCGAGAAGCGCAATTTAAAAAGTCTTGCTAGACTCCATTTTTTTCCTCTGAAATCATCCTTTATCTTTAAGCTCACTATCATCCAAGCTCATCTTCATAGTGTTCTTTACATTCTCCATCCATGCCAAGCTTTTTCGAGAATAGCCTCTTCTAGCACTTTTAGCAGTAGTGCTTTTAGTATGTTCACCTGCAAGAGAATCAACACTAACATGTGCCTCCAGCGGATCCGTCAGTAAGGATCGAGGCATAGAAGAAACAATAGAAGAGTTATCAACATTAAGCACATAACATGAGTCTTCTAGCACAGGACTCCTAACGGTGGAGTTTTTACTAAAGGTCACCTTGTCATCTCCTATCTTTAATGTCAACTTCCCATTCTTGACATCGAAAACTGCACCAGTGGTGTGCAAAAAGGGTCTTCCCAAAATGATTGGGATTCGAGAGTCCTCGGCTATGTTAAGTACTAGAAAGTCAACGGGAATGAAAAACTTACCAACTTTGACGGGCATATCTTCTAAAACACCCATAGGTTGTTTTAGAGAACGGTCCGCCATTTTCAATGTAATATTAGTGCATTTCAAAGCACCCATGTTAAGTTTTTCAAACATAGAAAAGGGCATGACACTTAGACTAGCACCTAGGTCGCAAAGGGCCTTATCAATGGTATATGTGCTTATAGTGCAAGGGATGGAGTAACTACCAGGGTCCTTGAGTTTTGGTGGAGACTTATTTTGCAAGAGTGCACTACACTCTTCAGTGAAAGCTACGGTCTCAATCTCATTGAAGGATCTCTTCTTTTTTAGGACTTCCTTCATAAACTTGGAATAAGAAGGAACTTCGGAAAGCAATTCAATGAAAGGGACTGTTACCTTTAAGTTCTTGACGACGTCAAGGAACTTACCATACTTTGCCTCCTCCTTGTGCTTG
Organism: Heliosperma pusillum; assembly: GCA_022085475.1. Classification (NCBI taxonomy): domain Eukaryota; kingdom Viridiplantae; phylum Streptophyta; class Magnoliopsida; order Caryophyllales; family Caryophyllaceae; genus Heliosperma; species Heliosperma pusillum. The sequence continues at coordinate 34,784 of JAIUZE010066702.1, read as the reverse complement.
GCTAATCTTTGGGGAAATGGGACCTTGATCTCAATAGGAATCTCGGGCTCTTTCCCTTTTGACATGGGCACCTCAGCTTCAACATTAACAACCACGGGCTCATCATTATGCTTACCACTTCCCGAGGAAATGGCATTTACAGTTTCGTGAGGTTGATAACATTGTGAAGGCAGCTGCCCTTGCTCTTGGTAGGTATTAGAAGAGGCATATTGGGAAATTTTAGCTTCCAACAATTTGATGGCGGCATCCTTAGCTTGATCGCTCTCTTGGAATTGAGCTATCATGGTGTCTTGCCTTTGAGCCAATTGCAGAATCATGGCTTCAATTTTACTTACACCATTGTCACTCTGTTGAGATGTAAAGGATTGAATTTGTTCTAGCTTTTGTGTGAGAAGGGCTACTTGAGCTTGTAAAAGTGTTAAAGCGGGGTCCTCTTGCTTAGATTTCGATGGTATGGAGCGGGAATTTCTATATTGAGAATCGTGAATTGTCATGGATTCAATGGTAGTGTGGGCATTTTCAACATTGATTTGATCAAATCTTCCATTGTTAGCAGAATCCAGGATACGACGGGACTCTATATAACACCCATTATAGAATGTGATGGCAAGGAGCCATGAATCTAACCAATGATGAGGACATTCTCTTTGCAAGTCCTTGTACCTCTCCCAAGCTTCATATAGGCTCTCATCATCCCCTTGTTGGAAACCAGTGATTTGACTTCTCAACAAAGCGGTCTTCTCTGGAGGAAAGTACTTTTGGTAGAAGGCAAGAGCTAAGCTCTCCCAATCGGTGATACCTAAAGTAACCTTATCAAGGCTATGAATCCACAACTTTGCCTTACCCTTCAAAGAAAATGAGAAGAGCATTTCTCTAATTTGCTCTTGGGTGACTCCATTTTGTCTAATAGTGGAGCAATAGTCACAGAAGTTCTGGATGTGGAGGTTGGAATCTTCTGTGGCATTGCCACTGAATTGGCTTCTTTCTATAAGGTTAATGAAGGAGGGTTTGATTTCAAATTTTTGGGCTTCGATTTGGGGTGTAGCAATACCCCTTCGAAGTGTTTCTGCGGTGGGTTTGGAATGGTCTGAAAGTCAAACCATTTTTGTGAAGATGAAGATGGAATGTTGTTTGAAATTTGATTGGTTTTGTGAATGGATATGGGAATGGATCTTCTTCTCCTTCGAGGTTAGATAAAATATCCGAGTTTTTCTCACGAATACGATCTAAACTTGAAGTATCAGAAGCTTTTGAAATTTCGTTGAATAGCTTTCGTCTCCTACGCAGAGTTCTTTCTAGATCGGGGTCTAAAGAGATAGGGGTCCCTATTCTAGAAGATCTGGGCATAAGATTGAAAGCTAAGATGAAAAATCAAGAGAGGTCTAAAGGAATTTGGGTTCCTAAAGACTAGATAAAACTAATTGCGATAAAAATCACAAGAAAAAGGAAAATTAAACCGTGCTCCCCGGCAACGGCGCCAAAATTTGATCGGGCATGTCGCAAGCCCAATACAAAGATAATTTACCCAGACTAGGCTAATAACAAATTAATGTAATTAGGGAAGTAGGGGTCGATCCTCAGGGAGATGGTGTTTCCTATGGAATGTGAATTGTCTCGCAATTGAGTTCTATCTAATGATTATCTGGGTTTTGAGATTTTTGATATCTAAACTAATATAAAGCATAAATAAAAACAAAATAAAAACAAAATAAAAATAGTAAAGCAAGTAATGAAAAGCATCTAGGGAAGTAGGTTCACACATGTAGATTGATATATTGATGAAATTGGATTTAGGATATGCAAATAATTCATTGAGCGTTCGTAAGAATGGTGTGTTCATTACAATCATAGATCAGATGGTCTAGCAGGCTTTTAGTGTGATTTACTAGGTCTTAATCTACCATGTCATGCTTTGTCTATTCAATTCCTGTATATCTACCTTGGAAAAGAATTCCATACTAGTCAAATGATTTTAGCTAGCAATCATTAACTATCGTTACAATCCAAACATGCATAGACACAATGTTTTAAAGGCACAATTCCTTTATCCAATTAACATCTTTTAATCAATCTAACATGACTACCCTACACCCTAGAAAGGATGACTACTCACTCATGATGATATCTATGTCTAAAATGATATTAACAATGAAAACTAGGATATACATGTTTATTTGGTTTTGAGTTTTTATATGGTGATAATAACGACGCTAATTGATAACTAGGAAATGAAACAACGATTATAACGGTACTAAAATGAATCTAAGACAATGTGTAAAGCGAATAACAGTCAAACGAAAAACAATAAGAACATTAAACAAGGGATAAAATAGAAATACCTATATGACGATCGATGATGATAATGATAACAATAATAGAAAATCCTTGCACATAATAAACGATCCTTGAATTACAACACTTGTACCCAACAAAGTAGACTACAAAGATTGAAACTCTTATTAATCTAAGCTAATGTTTTGATATGAAAAGGACAGAAATAAACTAAGAACTAAAGACTAAAGAAGAAGAAAATGAGAGAAGAGAGACTAGTTCTCCCTTCCTCCTAATCTAAGGAGAAATGTAAGAAGAAGAGAAGAGGATTGTAGAGAGGTGGATGATATGATATGAGGGCTAGAGCATCTATTTATAGTATTAGGGTTTCGTGGAGAAGAGGTCGGGCATTAAACACATAGGACAAAAGTAGGAAGAAGACGCCGTTTTCTCGAAGCAGCACAAAAACCCGATCGGGTACACACTTCCCCGATCGGGTAAGTGGTCATCCAGGTCCTTTTGACTAACGTTTCATCTCCCTTTGCTTTGACTTGACTTCCAATATCCCCCTTGACCTCTTGAGTCGGGTTTGTTGATAGGGTTTGATGTAAAGCGATGAATTCTTCTGCCTAAATGATTGATCTTCCGACAACTACGAAACTGTCTTTGCTTCTTCTCTCTTTCGAATTAGTGAACCTTCTTGAAATGCATTTCACTTGGTCAAGCTTGCTTCTTCAAATCGTCAGGTTCTAGGCAAATGCTCGGGACTATAGAAAAAGGGCGTAGAAACGTCACTTTCCCTATAAAACAGGTTAGAACACAGGAATTCGCCTAGAAGACGATATTAGCTCATAAAGTGGCTTAACAAAGCACAAATGGCATACAAAACCAAGCTAAATTGGGGGTTAAAACCATACAAATATTCACTTATCAATAACCAACCATTCATATAAACCTTGCTTTGTGTTAAAGGCGGTTTTGCATTCATCTCTTTCACGCATTCTGATTTGGTGATAGCCACTACGCAAATCAATCTTGGAAACTATAACTGACCAATGTAATTCATCGAGCATATCATCCAAACGAGAAATAGGAAAATGATATTGATTGTAATATTGTTGACAGCTCTACTATCAATACACATACGCCATGTACCGTCTTTCTTTGGAACAAGAAGTGTCTGTACTGCACATGGACTTAAGCTTTCTCGCACATAACTACGTTGCATAAGTTCTTTGATTTCCCTCTATAAATCCTTTGTCTCATGAGGATTGCATCGATAAAGTGCGTTGTTAGGCAATGGTGCACCTGGAATCAAATCAAATTGATGCTCAATTCCTCTAATTAGTGGAAGGCTTGGTGGTAGATCCTCCGGAAAATACATTATGGAATTTTTTCGTCAAGGGTTGGAGTAAAGGTTGCACCTCCTAAGAACCATATTTTTCACTTTCTCCCACTTTGACAAAAAGAGCAAAAATTTGGCCTCCGTTATTCAATTCCCTGTCAAAATCTTTAGCACTTGCAAATGTTACTAAGCCATAATTTGCTTTTATTCATAGTGGTTCTTATCTCATTGGGAAACATAGGTTTTAATTCAATTTTCTTGCCACCAACCAGTAATGAATACACGTTGGAGCGCCCTTTGTGAGATACATGACAATCAAATTGCCAAGGGCGACACAATAAGAGATGACAAGCATTCATAGGCACCACATCACAAAAAATTTCATCTTCGTAAGAACCCATCGCAAAATTAACAAGCATTTGTTTTGTTACTTTTACCTCGTTACCGTCATTCAACCAATTAAGTTTATAAGGTTTTGGATGAATATGAGTGTTCAAATACATCTTGTTCACCATTTCAGTTAAAATGACATTGGTGTAGCTCCCCCCCATCAATTATCACATTGCACCATTTACCTTTAACAAGACATCGGCTATGAAAATGTTGTTCCCTTTTTTCAGTATCAATAGGTTCAAATTTGGCATGTCATTAAAGAGCGTCGAATTACTAATGACTCCCCTCGAGTAGGAGCCTCAAATCCGTCGGTTTAAATTTTCTCATTTGTTTCAATGTCTTCTTCTTCCTTTTCATTTAATTCTTTATATATATCATTCCTTATTTCAATTGCCTCGCGTAAAGTAACAATACGCTTGTTTGGGCACTCACTTTGATAATGACCGAAGCCTTGACATTTGAAGCAACGAACTTTACTCAAGTCACACCCTTTACCCTTCGTATGTGAACTACCAGCTTCTTGTGTGGGTGATAATTGAGATTTAATGTTTGAGATGAAACTTCCAGATTTCTATGTACCTTCATGCTTACTTCAAGTTGTAATTTTAGTACCAACTGAAGCGGTGCGAGCAGTCTTTTATTGTTTCTCAACTTTAAGAGATAATGAACATATATCATCAAAAGACACAGAAGGATACATATCGACTACATTTGAAATAGTTCGATTCAAGCCTCTCATAAATCATGCCATCTTTTGTTCTTCTAGTTCATTCGCATCACATATCATAGTAACTTTCTCAAATTTAGAAATGTAAAATCGGCGGCTCTTCGATAAAGGTCTTGTTTGTAGTTTTAAGGAACATACCTTTTGCGCAATTTGCGTTTTAAGGTCTCCCAAGAATTTATATTTTCTTTGTTCTCACGCGCTCTTTGAATTTTTAAATTCTTTTAAATTCTCAAACCAAAGTGATGAATTTCTGACAAGTTTTAAGATATCATACTTGCGACATTTTTTATCACTAAGATCTTTGAACTCAAATATACTTCAATCTTACGTTCCCACTCCAAATAAAATTTCTGGATCTTTTCCTTCATTGAATTATTGTAATTCATTTACTTTTATATCAGCGACATTACGTCTGACATTTACATCTTCGTCACCGTTCACCACGGTCACTTGACTAGGAAATCAAGAGTCTTAGCTCTAATACCAAAGAATACGTTTGCGGAAGCGTTAAATAGTATATGATTTCCACCAAGTGAAATAAATAAATAAAATCACTCTTTTTTGTGGATTTTAGTTTTATAATTAAATACAAAATAAAAGTTAAAGATATGATTGTATAAACCCGACCTTGAATTTATGCAAAATGGAGTGCTTAATATTAGACGACCTTTGCCTAATAAATAAACGAATGATTTCACTAACGTATCTAAAAAAAACAAGATATAATTGAATTACTTCTCAACTCTTAAATCAAAATTCAACGAGAACTTTAAGGTGTATTTTGTATTAAAAATGTGATGATCATAATTAATTACAATATCACTTATTTATAGTGACTTAGGAAATGAATGTACGTAAATATGAAAACGCACACCACTTATTACATTAAATAAAGGTACTTTATTTATCTCCAATAAACTTGGGAAATACTTAAATCTTCACGGGTTACTAACATTAACCCAATTGATTAAGGATCCTGTTTTCAGTGAATATGAAATGCGCTGCCTTGGAAATAACTATGCATCTTATTCTTGTAAATTGCCTTAATTGAATCACAATAGAAACTCCCTACTTTATTTAGAGCAACTCCAATGGCAAGCCACAAGGCCATGTAGCTTGTCTTATCACATACATTTTTTAAGCAACAATGCCTTTAAGCTACAACATACTTCAACGGTAAACTACAACATATGTAGCTAAAAAGGTCCCACATAACAAATAAATAATGTGATATAAATTATTTTTATTATTTTTTAATTATTTATTTAATTAGTTTTTAAATCCAAGCTCCGTAGCTTGACAAAGCTACACCGCTTGCAAGCAGGAACGTATTTTTCTACTCCAATGGTGAGCATACCGCTTGATTATTTACAATATTTGCAGGCAGGTCCCTAAATTACAACCATTGGAGTTGCTCTTAATATGTCAACAATATGTTGAGAAGATAAGGAGTTCTCAATCACTTTCATTAAGCAATTGACCCATTAAAATAATCTTCATTAATCAACACAACATGACTTAGACTTGAATTCACCCCAAATGAAAAAGTCCAATTTGTAGTACTTAAGAACTTCTTTGCCAGTTGCGTCAAATAATAATTGATCACTTACTATCGTATCACCATGTACCATCAAGAGTGAGGAGGAGTGAGCCCAAGAATGTACATCGAAGCCTCAATGTCATTTTGAGACGGAGTAGCATACGTAGCATAAGCATGGGTTGGACGAGGCCCGAGTATCCCTAGTTGAGGATGCGGCTACACACCGGGTCTATCCCATGGACTAGTTGGATAAGGACACAAAGGAAAACCTCAAGGAGAGATTGAGCACTGACAGGGAGTGAAGCCTCATGGCCATTGAGGAAAATTGGGATGGAAGCAATGTTAGTAGACGTAGAACCTTGCTTCTTATTACCATTATTTCCTTTAATATTGTTCTTATTCCCTTTTTTTTATAAGGTAATAAAACTAGATTAATTCTCGGGGATAGGACCAACCTATTTCACCCTTTAGGATGAGCGAGGTAAGTTGTGGCCATTGACATGAACATTATTAAAAATAAGGTCATTTCTAAAAATCAAGAATTCCACCAAATGAAATTAATTTTAATGAAATCGGCTTTTGAGGTTAATTCTTTCAAAGAGTTAAGTTTTGACACAAAACTTTGATTTGTAACATTATTATAAGTTGCTAAAAAGTTATTAAAACTAATAATGCCCATATCTTGGACAACTGAACCAATCAAGGGACATTTGCAAAAGAAATGGTCTCGATTCTCAATAAGATGATTGCACAAAACACAATGAGCTGGAACATCAATATGGCTTTTACGCAACTTATTTTTTGTAGGCAAGCCATCAACACACGCTTTCCAAAGAAAAAACTTTAACTTGGGAGGAATATTTAGCTTCCAGATCCAATAAAAATCATATTTAATAAGGCTTTGAATGGACAAACCTTGTGCTAGCCATGTTACTATTTTGGTAGAGAAAGTTCCATCCACCGACAATCCCCATATAAGAGTATCCGTAATCTCATTATTATGTGGCAAAGGAATATCAATTATCTGTCTAACAACTTCACTATCAACTAATACAAATAATTTACCAACATCCCATTGTTTATCAGGGGTGATGAAATCTTTCACCAAAAGATTAAGATCGTAACCATGGACATCAGAAGAGTTAACAAGAGGATAAGAAAATACTCAATTATCAGACCAGAATTTAATGCTACTACCATCACCAACTCGCCATCTCAAACCCTTAAAAAAAAGACTCCTTAAACTCATAAGCTTTAGTCATTGGCAAGAAGTATTTCAATTAAGCTTATGCTCAAAGAGTGGGCAATTTCTCAATTATTATTTACCAATCACCTTAACCCAAATACTTTCCTTATCCGTAAGAATTTTTTCAAAAGTTTCATTTGAAAAGATTTATTAGCTGATTCATAAGTTTTAATTCCTAATCCACCAAACCATTTTGGTGAACAAACTTTATGCCAACTAATTAAATTAAGACTACGTTGTGAACGATTTTTATTCCATAAAAAATCTCTATTAATTTTGTCTAACTTTGTATGGACGACTGAGGGAAGAAGAAAGCTTTGCATTTGAAAAGTGCAATTCGCTGCTAAGTTAGCATTAACAAGAACTATTCTACCAACTTGCGATAAAGAATTCGCTTTCCATTTCGAAAGTTGAGTGCAAGAAAATTGAATAATACTATCAAACGTATTCTTAGTAACTTTGCTATCAATTAAAGGACAACTTAAATATTTACCCAAATGTGCTTACTCGTTCATACCAAGAATACTTCTAAAAGAATCACGAAACGACCGATCAATATTTCAGGTACATTGAAAAGTTGATTTGTCAAAATTAACAAACTGCCCAGATATTTTTCAAAATTTATCAGAATAGACTTAATAGTTTTACAACTTCTAGTAGAAGCCTTTGCAAAATAATAGTGTCATTCGCAAACGTAAGTAATGTGATTTTTTCTACACCAGCTCCAATCGTAATACCAATGTCACTAGAACTCTGGTCATTGTTTTGTTGTAGAGATCGTGCTAAAACTTCAGCACACATAATGAAAATATATGGTGATAAAGGGTCTCCCTGCCTAATACCTCTAGTGGGTCTAAAAACGTCTCCATGTGTTCCATTAGCTAAAACTGAGAACAAAACAGACTTAATACATTCCATAATCCAATAAATCCAAATGGAATTAAACCCCATTTGGTTGAAGGTAACTCTTCCCATTATTCTTTTTCATTATTATTCTTACCCTTATTCTTCTTCTTTTTCATTATCATTTTTACCCTTATTATTGCTGGTATCATTAGGACAAAAAGAACCACACTGGTCAGTAGATTAGTAATTTAATATTGTGGTCCGTAACAATTAATTTCGGAAGTGAAAGGTTAATAACGTGAGACTTTTTTATTTTTAGAAACATTATTAAATTACTTCAACATTAGTGTCATAGTAATTTAGTTATAATTTAATAATTAAACATTTCAAAATTTGAAATATAGTTTAGGATTTTTATATGGATGCCTATTTTTCATCGGGGGCCTAAGGCAATTGCCTAATTGGCCTTATAGGTTGCCACGAGCCCACGACACTCCTTTTGGATTGTCCGGATTTAATTTCGGGTTAATAGGATGGTTATAAGTTCACTTCAAAAGGAAAAGATTAATGAATATAAATTGAGATATACATTGTAATATTCATTAGGAGAGGAAATTGAAACAAAAAATTGGAGACGGTCCTATTCTACCGACTTATTGTTTAGACGGGCGATCTGTCATCTACTATATACTAATCCACAAACATTTAAAGCGTTCTTATTGGTTGATGAAATAAAAGAATTTATCAAATTGGTAGAGAGGTGGGACCCCCCATGTTTATGCTTAGAATTAATTAATCTCTCTCATCCATTCATTATTATATACTCTTTTCTACTTTGATTAATTTCATTAACTATTTTATTAAAACAATGTGTTACATTACACTAAACTATATTTTATTAACATAACATTTAATGAATAATAACATAGTTTTATATAATTATTTAATCCCATTTTCACATCCGTAAAAAGATATTTTTAAAAAGATATTTTAAACACAAATTATTACATTCCCTATAACTAAAATTTACACTCCAAAATTTACATATTACAATTACATACAAATTACTAAATTGATTTTCTAATACAAAAATCATAGTATCAGTTTTAAAATATATAGTGTATACTCCGTAAGAAATCATATTATGTTTAAAAATTTTGGGTTCTAAACATTAAAGCGCAAGACATGTTTTCTGAGAACATGTAGTTATTTGCATTCCCGATGATATAAGATATTTCTTTGTTCATATTGTTGGTTTAAATTATTATATTGGTTTGAATGTATTTAAATCATGTTAGTATTATCATGTATCAAATAATAACGGCTTTTATTAATTACAACCCGTGCATTTTTTGCACGAGTTAAAAACTAGTATTGTTTTACACAGGTAAAACTTTCTTGCAAAAGAGCAAGTGAGGCAGTCCCACTTGACCCATTTGCTCTTTTGTGAGGGGGCAATGCGTCTGAAGCAGACGGATCGCTTCGTTTGAAACAAGAATTTGTATAGCGTACGGCGTATGAGATGTTTATTGATTCATTAAATGATATACTCCTAATTAAAAAATGACTCTTAAAAAGGGATAAATGTTTCCATTACGTCAACCAGATGAAGATGTTACTTAGTGAAGAAAGAGTAGACAGATACATAGATTGATAGATATCATGACTCAAGATTGAAAGTCTGAGCCCATATTTATGCCTTGTGCTTCAGGTGCAGTCCGCAGACATGAGTTATCATGTAATTTGGTTGTTTTTGAAGATGGCGCTTTGATGTGATCAACTCCAGAAAACCGTTCATAAAAGTAGTACGTAAGCTCAGTTACAGCTGTTTGATTAATAACAGATTTAAATGCCACAGATAAATCCGAATTTTATCATTACCCTTATTTATTTAACAATTTGATTTTGAGCAATGCCAATATAATCGAACACAAATACTTATGACAGATCACATTCGTCTTACACTTAAATATTTCTTCACTTTGCTGTGTAGGTTAAGGTAGGGTTCCCTTTAATTTCATTAGTTGAAGAAACCTCGCTTATGTGGTAAAATAAATAACTTTCTGGCTAGCAGAATTTACCTACTCGGAAAAGTAATACTCCATACTTCGAGAGTGTAATAACCTATTACTCGTACTAAATAAATGAACATAAATTTTCATTTCAGACGGACACTATTCGTCATTTAAATTACCCAAATTGTTGCCTAGAATAATAGAATATACCAAAAAATATTTCTTTATTACCACCACTTTATAATACTTGACCTGTTTTAAGCTTTAAACGAATAATATCTCTGTCTTAAGTAAGAGTTACTTGTAAATGAAATATAATAAAACTAAAAATGATCTCAATCTTGATACATCTAGCTAACGACATCAACATGAGCTACACGGTTAAGCAATATAAATTAAAATCCTGGCTAAAATTTTAATTTTTTCCATTGAAAAGAGTGATTTTACCAACTAGCGTTTCCAGCCCTTGATTTGGCCATTACTATCAATTTTGTACCTCATCAATTAATTAGTTCCCTCGCAAAGAGGGTATTTAATTACTCCATTTCTCATTATCCCACAACATGATTTTGTCTTAAACTTGTTCAAGCATAAAACTTCTCTTTGAAAGTGAAGTTCTTGTTTCTTTCAGTATAATGCGGGAGTATAAACCAGACAAAAGAATAAAACACACAACTACACAAGTATCTCTCACAATTCAATTCAGATATATCATTGTTTGTTACTACATCCTCCGCGGCAGTGGCGTATCTAGAATTTGAGCATAGGGGGTGCAAATTAAAAATTATTCCGGCAACGGGAAGAAAAATTTAAACATACAAAAACAAATGTGAGACTAAACTAAAAAAATAAATTAAAATATTCAAAAATTCGAGTAAACATAAAAAAAATTTAAATCGTGAGTATATAATTATTTACCGTAAAAGGCATCCCGTCGTAAAATCCAAAAAATTGGAGCTCAATATATACATAATACTTTTGTTTATGTTAAATACATAGTATTTGAATAGATAATAAAAATTGAACATGAAAATATAGAATAATTAAAGTCTAAAACTATGCATTAAATGACATTAAAGACACATTTATTAGTAAATGAGATAAATGTGGAAAAAGCTCACTTATAATATTTGAACCCGTGACCACTAAGATAAAAACTAAGTTACTAACCGCTGCACCCCTAATGGTTTTTTAATTTTTAATAAAATTAAAATGTAAATATTTCAAATTAGGGGGGGTGCAAGTGCAGCCACTGCACCCCCTTGGATACGCCCCTGCTCCGCGGTCATTTACTATTTTCATTACGAGTACATCGGTAAATTATTATTTATTTAAATTTTTGGTAATTTTTATATATAAAAGAAAAAGATAGATAACGTGCAAATGAATAAAATAATAATATTGTATTACTTTGTTGTAAGACATCCACTTGTATTTTCTTGGTATTTTTTGCAAAAATGATACTCGTAGATAACAAATAGTGGGACGATCGAAGGGTACAAAGTAGGGCTGAGCAAAATTATACGATACGGTTTTATTATACGTATCCGATACGATATACGGTTTCAATTATACGGATTTCCGTATATCCGATACGAATTTCCGTATATACGATACGGTTTTTAAAAAACCGTATCGGATACGTATCGGCAAAATTAGAAACCGGATATACGGTTTCCGATACGGTTCTTATTTTTAATAGAAAATATTAAAATAAAATCATAAAACCACAAAACATTGAGTAAATACATGACTCAATCTTATTACTTTTATACATTTTTATGTTATTTACTCTTATGTTATTTAATACTATTTTAAGTCGTTAAGAAAAATCATAAAATCACCCACAAAAATGAAAATAAGACATTAAGTTACACTAATTGAACTGAAAACCGGATACCGTATATACGGTTTCCGGATATACGGAAAAACCGGATATACGGAAACCGTATATACAGAAAATCCGTATCGGATAAGGATACCCAAAAATGAGATTTTGAAAACCGGATATCCGATACGGTTTTGAAAACCGTATCGGATATACGGTTTTGCTCACCCCTAGTACAAACTACCAAGGACAAAATCGAAGGAAACAAGTTAATGAATTGAAGAAACCAATCTTAGGCATGCAAAGTCAATAGCATGTATTTCATCCATTTTATCTTTTATCTTCTCATTTGTATTTTGAAGGTCAAAGTTTTCGAACTTTAACCGTAAAAACTTTGAACAATAATAATTATAAATTTTTAAACCTAAATTATTTACATTTCTTATCAACATATACTAGTTTTAAGCTCGTGCAACATTGCACGGGACTGTTTTGAAATTTTTGATATAACAAATGTTGCAATAAAATTTATATTGTAAGTCATATGTTATGGAATAGGTCCTGAATAAGATCGTCTTAAATTTAAGATTTAATGTTATGTTATAGTGTTGTAAAGTTGTTTATATACCATCCTTTCGAATTTTGATTAAAAAAAGTAAATTTGTAAAAAGAAAAAGTTGAAAAAGTAAGGGTGTCATTTTTACGGGGCATATGTGAAGAAAGGGTACTCCTTGCCCGCATTTGTCAACTTCAATGCATAACCACATTTACACCACCGTCGTAGCGAGTGAGACTTTTGTTAACATTCTCGCCCGACGTGTCGAAATAACAATTGCATCATCTTACGGATATGCGATTACAACCCCTATTGTCTAACAATTACCCATTTTTTAAGTCGTGCACCTATTTATTAAAAATTTAATTTGGTTTTGTGGAAATTAAACTAAAACACATTTTATAGATTTCGGTATTATCAAGTTTATATATTTTGGCTTTAGAAAATCAAAAGCGTATAATTCTTTAATGTAAAAGAGTCCAGTAAGAGTTGTACTAACAAAAATGATACTTAATTTTAATTGTGTAAAGATTAACTCCATAGGAGAAAAACTTAAACATAAAACATTAATATACTAAGCTCTTGATTTACTCCGATAATATCATCAATGCAAACCCAACTTTTGGCACAGATTGAAATTTTAAACCAATTGGTCAAATCTCTTCATTTACATCATCAATGAAAACCCAATTTTTTTAATTTTATTTGTTTGATTTATCCGATATTAAAAAGAAGATTTGTGTTTGCATGTCTCAAAGGCTTGAATGTTAGGTTAATAATAATTTTTTATTTTGTTTTGAGATTTTTTTAATACAAATTGTATGGGGAGTGTTAATGCCACTCGGAAATCTTCCGTGTCACTCAGTTTTTAGAGTGTATGATTAATGTAATGTATATACATACTCTCACAAAAGTGAGTGCATTAACACGCTCCAGATTGTATAGGTATGTTGTATATCAAATATTAGTAATCTACACCCTTTCTACATAATTTAGATTTAATAATCAAGTTTGACTAACTAATTTTGGTGAATCATGAAAAAAGAAAACTGTGATTTATTATGAATAATTGTTGACGTGTTATTTTCAACTTGTTTGATTTTGTAGATAAGATATTTAAAATACTCAATTTAATAGAGGATTAAAAAAACATATTACTCGTACAATATAGTGTTGTGAAAATATTGTATTTAAAAAGTATCTTCTTTTCTAACTTTTTCCTTTTTATTACTCCTAATAAAATGTACCATTGAATTAATGAACTAAAAATTTGATATTTTTTAATACTTTTTCTTATGAATAATAAATCGTTGGAAGAAGAAAAAAATTGCTGCCTTGCCGGATTTTTTTAAGTTGCTATTAATTTTTGTTTTTGAGATACAATTATACTCAGTAATATTTAGTTTTAGTTTTGTTTTTATACTTTTGGAAAAGGAAAATTATTATTGAATTATGGAAAATGATAAATACAACCCTTAGCGCTGTCTTTAAGGAGTTAAAAGAGGAAATATTCACTTAATATTGTCATTAATTGCATAAGTATTTGTGCAATTTTGACATCATTTCCTATATTAATGCCATATATAGAAGTTTTTAACTCCTTAAATACAACCCTAAGGGCTGTATTTAACATTACCGTTGAATTATAAATACTTTATTTGTGGAGTTGAGAAATGGAAATTAAAGAAATAAGAGTGGATGATGGCCCACCATAAAGAAATGGAAAAGATTCATGGTTGATTAGGTGGGTGAAGAAGGATTGAGTATATGTTTGTGTTTTAATATATAGGGGATTTTGCAAGATAATTTTTCGACGGAAAAATAACATACTCCCTCATAATTGGTCATTTCTTCCCTCTTTTCTTATTGGTAAGTCGGGTTTTCTACCCTCTTTCCCTCTTTGGATGTGGGGTTGTGTGTTTTGTGTGGTCTAAATTCATTTGTATGTGGGGTAGTAAATTTTGTGTGGTTCAAATTTATTTCCTACATTTTCGTGTAAAAGGGAAAGGGGAAGAAATGAGTGACTAGAAGGGAGTATATGTTTCCTCATTTAACAATGGAACAAAAATTAAGGGTGATTAATTAAATAACGTCAAGTATTTTTGTTGGGTGAGATGATTAGAGAGAAAGAATGTATTGTTGGGTGATATGATTAAAATAAGATTAAATATGAGACTAAAATATGTATAAAAGTTTACTTAATAAGGAAAAAGGAAAAGTATTGTGAATAAGGGGAAGGTTATTTTGAATAGGAGAGAATATAAATTACTAATATGTCCAAAGTTGCGTCTTGACGATCATAATAAAGCGGGAAGATGAAAAGAAAATGAAGGAATTACGTCAAAAAGAAGAATTATCTAACGAAAAACAAACCAACTTGAATTAATTAGGTAATTTGGAAAATTGATGCAAATAGTTAATAAAGTAGGGGGAGTTGGTAAAAGACAAAGTTAAGGTAGATATAGACTAATCTGCTAATTATAATAAGACTAATCCACTAATAGCCAATCAGTAGGTCTTGCTTAAGACGGGTATTTTGTGAGAGGAAATGGGTAGAGGAGACAAGGTGGGCACCCCCCATGTGCTTCTCCACTCACCCTTGATGGGTATTTTGTGAGATAATATGGTATCCGTCTTAAGCTTAAGACGGATACCCCCGTTTTAAATAAGAATTTGTGATAGCCATTTGGGGACTAATGATTTAGACTAATCTATCATTACCGTCCAACAGTAGCCGAGTTAACCAAACACGTTATGTCATCACGTCCTGTAGGAAAACATGTTACATCAACTAGTCAAGCTTTGGGAAGCGTGATGAAGCTTATGAACATAGAAAACCAATAATACAAATTACTTAGCATGTGAACATGTCAAATTTATTATTCCTAATAATATAATTATTCAACGTAATTATGACCATTAAAAAACCAATTGCTTATCCAAAGATATTGTTTTGTAATTAGTTTCCTAAAAGAAATGGCGAGTTCATTTTATTTCGTTGGTCCAAATTGCGTTCTTCCAAAATGGTCTTTCCATCTACTTAATTCCATTAAGACAAATTCTCATTGTAAAAAGGCATATCCGTTTATATTTCTATATTTATAGACTATCCAATGTCAACAAATATGTCTATCTATAATTATGTCGGTCTATAATGAGACAACTAAACAACCAAATGGTGAATAGGGGCTACATTTATTTGTTGGTACATTAGCGATAAGACTACTCATATGTTAGGCACCCATAGTTACGACTCACAATATGTTGTACTTTACATACAAGACATGCAGCTGTGAAATTACAGTGTCAAGTTCAATCCTGTTTTTCCTATGTGATTCCTCCCATGACCCATAGTTCCATGTTATTACACTATACGGAGTACACTACGCTTAAAATGTTGTTTAGATGAGCCGGAGAATAATCTTTCTGTATCCCCTTTTTAGTTTCTATTTGGATTCTATCCATTTTTTTCTTAATTCATTCATATTATATAAAATAATTAGAATCAAAATCTTCTACATTTCCTATAAGAAATGGATAGACAAGTCCTTTCAATGGTTCGGATTTAATTTGACATAGATCAGATGGATGTAAATTAACTTGAATAAGAAAAGGTAAATGAGTGAAAAAAGATACTCCCTCCTATCTAATCAAATGTACCCGTGGGTCCGGGCACAAGTTTTAAGAAAAATGTGTAACAAATGGTAAAAAGTCATAAATTGCCCTTCAACAAATAGTGTATTTGATGGCATTGTATGTAATTAAATGGGTATTACAAGGATAAAATGGTCTAAATGTTCCCAAAAGAAATGGGTACATTGGATTGGATTGTACAAAAATGGAAAGTGGGTACATTGGATTGAATAGGAGGGAGTATATAGTACTTCCTCCCTTCAACTACACTCTGCCATAATATTTTTTCACAATTGCCGAGACGTGTTTTACGCGGTAAATATCGTTAGCTACGTGTTTGCAAAAATTATAAAAGTTAGATATTAATAATGTACTCGTAAAGACGAATCAAACAAGATCACACATGAATATATTTTTTACTTATATATTGAGAGAAAATTGCAATTATATGTTTACTTGTAAATAGTGTACAAAAATGAAAGTGTTAGAGTGAAGTTGAAGGGAGGAAGTATAATACTCCCTCCTATTCACACCATTGTTCCCCCTTCCCATTTGGCACAAATTTTAAGGTTTTGAATAAAATAAGCAAAAGTAATGTAGTGGCGGTAAGGTGATTGGAGAGAGGGAATGAATTGTGGGGTATTATTGTGGAGTGATGTGATTAAAATAATTATTGTTGTGGGGTAAGGTGATTAAAATAAGATAAAGTATGGATATTGTGGGGTATTGTAGTGAGGTAATGTGATTAAAATAAGTATAAAAGTTTACCAAAAAAGGAAAGGGGAAGGTATTGTGAATAGACAAAAATGGAAAGGGGAAACATTGCTCAGAATAGGAGGGAGCATGAATGTATTAGAGAGGAAATGGAGAGGATCAAAATTGAAGTAATTATATGTCTCATTTATTCATTTATATTTTTCTACTCAAGTTTATTTACAACCACCCGATCTATCTAAAATTATATACAGGTCATTAAAAAATAATGAACCATCATTTCTTTTAAGAAAATGGAGAGAATCCTTAATCGGTGGACATTGTGTAAACCCCTTAGCTTACGTGATTGCATGCAAAACATGCATGTCAACTATTTTTAATGGGTAATAGGCTCGAAATTTGCAAGGTATATGGCCTCGAGTCGCAATTTTCTAACATGTCAATTACATTTATCCTCAAGAACAATAACTCCCCTCATAAATATTTCATTTCAAATCAATGTAAGATTAAAAACGGAAAAACTCACTCATAAACATAAACTTTGTTATTTTGCAGATGGTACCCAACTTTTAAAGTTTTTTGCACATATGATACCCTTGAGTTATAATTTCAAGCACACATGCCCTTTTTATCATTCTTAAAATCTTCAATTCTGCATAAATGATAGACCAAAAATCACAATTCGGCAATTTTTTTTCTTTTAAATTGATTGTCTCATCAATCTATAGTCTGAAAAAAAAAAAGAAAATGGCTATTCGGATGATTTGTGGGTTTCATAAGAAATAAAATTCTAGAAACCGCTAGTCGATAACTTTTTCTTTCTCAAATCTTAGATTGTGACGAGATAATCATTTTAGAAAAAAAATTATCCGATTCAGAATTTCGTTCTATGAGTTAATGCTCAATTCAATTTTTTTAGTTAATCAGAAATTCTCGTTGAAGACGATGCATATCCGTCTGCATTGAAGACGAATCGAATCTCCCATCACAAGGAGGCAAGTTGGTAGGCAAGTGGAAATCCATTTAGTTCCTCACTTGTCTCCAATTTCCTCCTGGTGAAACCCATCTTTATTGAAGATGGATATGCCCCGTCTTAAATGAGAACAATGGTTTTTATATCCACAAAAAGGGTATCTTATGTATGAAAATTGAACATAAAGGTTATGGAATATGGATGGCACAAACTTAAACTATTGGATACTATGTGCAAAGTGGCAAACATATGTGTATCATGTAAACCTTCCGGATTAAAAATGAAACAATATCAGTTAATTCAATATTTTAGTACTACGCCCGTATTTTTACATACAAAAGTGTAAAATCTCTTACGCATTAATAGGGCTGAGCAAAAATATACGATATGGTTTTATTATACGTATCTGATACGATATACGGTTTCAATTATACTGATTTCCGTATATCCGATACGAATTTCCGTATATACGATACAGTTTATAAAAAATCGTATTGGATACGTATCGGCAAAATTTGAAATCGGATATACGGTTTCCGATATGGTTCCTATTTTTAATATAAAATATAAAAATAAAATCATAAAACCACTAAACGTCGAGTATATCCGTGACTCAATCTTATTACTTTTATACATTTTTAAGTTATTTATTCTTATAATATGTGATACTCTTTTAACTTATATTAAAAAAAATCATAAAATCACAAAAAAAATAAAAATAAGACATAAAATTTTATATAATTAAATGAATAACCGGATACCGGATATACGGAAAAACCGGATATACGGTTTCCGGATATACGGAAAATCCGTATCGGATAAGGATACTCAAAATTGAGATTTTTAAAACCGGATATCCGAGGATAACTGGGAAAAACGTCTGTAAGAGGCTACAAGTGAAACTTGCGGGCTATTCAAACTTAGGGCTTGTTAGGGATGATAGTAATTATTACGGGAGTAATAGAGCTTAAATGAACTAAAAAATGAAGGGAAGGGAAGGGGTTGGAGATGGAAATAGATAAAGATGAGAAATATAGTGTAATAGTCCCTCTATTAAGGAAGTAAAAGTTACCTACCTCCCCCCTCAAGTAATGCAATAATTCCTCCCTCTCCTCTTTATCCCCTCCATAACCAACACAAAGCATCAATCTCCTCCATTTTCTTATTGTTTTAGCTCTTATTACTCCTTTAATAATTACTCTCATCCCAAACAAGCCCTTAAAAATGGAGACGATGAGTACACAATTAAAATCAACAATTCAAAATCATTTGAGTATTTGACACAAGTTAAAATAAACAAACGAATACCCAAAACAGGTATATATGGTACACTGTGGAAGGGTAGATATGTCTCCCCCTTGGAAACAATGAGAACACAAATTCTTATTTCAGACGGAGGTATCCGTCTTAAGCTTAAGACGGATACCATATTCTCTCACAAAATACCCATTAAGGGTGAGTGGAGAGCACATGGGGGAGCCCACCTTGTCCTCTCTACCCATTTCCTCTCACAAAATACCCGTTGCAAACTCCGACCCGTCTTAAGCAAAACCTACTGCAATAAGAAATACTAGTGTATCTGTGTATGTGTTAGAAATCATACAACCTTTTAATTTCAGAAATTTTGAATCTACCATACATGCCTATTTTAGCCTTCCTAGCTTTAGCATCAAATACAAACTCGTTCGCTAATAAAGAGATTTTGTAAGTAGCTATAAGTATACTTTGTAATTGAGTAATCTTAAAACGGATTAAATAAAACAATATTATAGTAACGGTTTTTCTATCCTATGCCCACTAGGCACATGTTAAGAAAACCAAAATGGAAATAATTAATTTCTAGATACATGGAAAATTGAAATTGTAACAATCTTTAACTTTTTCCAATAAAAAAACATCCAATTATTTCCATTTTGGTTTTCTTAACCTGTGTTTAGTGGGCATAGGATAGAAAAACCGTTATAGTAATAAAGCCAAAAATTTTGGTATTTTCTAGACAATTTATCAAATAATTTATTACTCCCTTCATTCAACTCCACACTACACATTTCTTATTTCACGTTTGACAACGCGCGTTTTGCGTCGTAAATATAGTTCGCTACTTATTTGCAAAAATTATACGAGTTAGATATTTTTAATATACTCCTAAAGACGAATCAAACAAGATCCAAATGAATATATTTTCTCTTTTGTATTAGTCGGAAATTGAAATATTTTTCTTACTTGTGAATAGTGTCAAAAAGAGAAATGTGTAGTGTGTGTTAAATAAAGCACAAATTCTCATTTAAGACGGGGGTATCCGTCTTAAGCTTAAGACGGATACCATATTCTCTCACAAAATACCCATCAAGGGTGAGCGGAGAAGCACATGGGGGGTGCCCACCTTGTCCCCTCTACCCATTTCGTCTCACAAAATACCCGTCGCAAGATCCGACCCGTCACAAGCAAGACCTACTGTAAATAAAGAGAGTATGTTTTTTACCCGTCTCAGATCGATTTGTAATCCACAACTCCAAGAGAGAGCAATTGAATGAAAAATACAGGCCACAAACAGAGAGTCGAGGTTCCAATATGTCGAGGTAAAATACTACTCATATTCCTGTAGAGATTTGGTCATAAATACGCTGGACTGTAGTTGCATTTCATGGGCCATATTATGTACCAACCATTTGACTTTTGACTCAAAAAATAAAATAAAACATTTCATCAAGGTAATACAAAATGTATGACTCATTTAATACAAAATGTAATAAGTATCAATATATGACTCATTTAATACAAAATGTAATAAATATCAATATACTCCGTATTATATTCTAATCTATAACTGGCTATTTGTCACACAACACATTTGTTATTGAAATATCAACACTTGACTTATCTTTTTTAAAAGACGCAATTGGTCTGTATTAAATGAGAATTTGCAATATTATAAACCATACTAAATCCTTGTAAAGAGCCAAGATAACCACATTTCTTTGCCCATGGCGCCTAAGGACCTAGGTGGTCCAAACTACTACTTCCACATGACCACATGCATGTAAGATGTACTAACATAATGCATTATTCTGCAAATAAGCATAATGTCCATTTTTTTTAACGGAAAATTCACGTGGTAACCTTGAGGTTTGACAATTTGCACGATATACCCAATTTTTTTATCCGAAAAAATTTAAGAGGCCATAACTCGTGTTTACGAACTCAGAAAGTGATGATTTTTTTTCAAACCGATCATCTTTCCGTGAACTACGATTTGAAAAAAAAAATTGTCGTATTCGGATATCGTGGCTAGGAGTTTTCGTATTTCAAAGTTTCTTTTATCAAAAAAACTTTGAATGACCATATCTCTTCATCACGAGTTCCAAACTCGATAATTTTTTTTTCAATTCGTAGTTCTCGAAAAGATGTTCGATTTGAAAAAAAGAATTGTCACATTCTGAGCTCCTAAACACGAGTTATAGCCTCTTAAACATTTTCGGATATAAAAATTGGGCATATCGTGCAAATTGTCAAACCTCAAAGGTACCACGTGAATTTTCCATTTTTTTAATACATGTCACTTTAAATTCCAACAATGTTTACCTAGTTCGAACGCGTCATATAGAGAATTAAAATGCAAACAAAACAATTACGGAGTATATTACAGGGGATGACTGGAACACATAGTTATAGTAATAGATGATGATTAAAGTTGAAAATAGTAAGAGTTTTATCATAAGAAATACTGTAATGAGGAATACATACAATGTACTTTGATGCTATCTCTTTCACCTTACTCTTTCGGTGCACAACCATTAGGTCCATATTCATAAAGTAGCACCAAATCTGCATTTTAACTCTTAATTATTTCCTTGATTATCTAATGTCTTACTCTACAACTCTATCTACCACTCGTTAAATGTCCTTGATTATAATTAAATAGACATTTCATATCTTCATTATCATTTGTTGTTTAAAACTACACGTACCACGAAAAAAAACTAATTAAATAGAAGAGGATTCCAATTTAATTACCTAGACTTATTAGATCTATATATAATAAGAAGTAAAATATGATTAGACCGTATAATAAAGCCAAATAAAAAAGATTAACAATTTTCAAAGCATGATAAGGTGAGATAAACTAAATATATTACGATTAGTAAAATATTATTATTGGGAGGATGTAACAACAGCGCATGAACAAGTAGGATGTAAAAGACCGCCACTTCCCCAAGACTCGAGGAGGGATCTTGAAAAGCATTAACTATTTATTGGTCAAGCTTAATTTTGGTCTAGATAAAGAAACACCCGTCTTACTTATGACGGTTATAAATTTGTGACGGTTACAAACTTACGACATCTTAAAACCCTTTTCCACCTGCATTTTCACTTGACTTTTTTAATTGTCATTTGTGAATATAAACAAATAAGTTCATTTATTGGATGTACACATAAATTAAAAATAAAAATAAAAAAGAGCTACCTAGTTAAATAGATACATGCGAGGACATGCTTTTCCTTTTTCCCAAAAAACCAAAATTCGTTGTAAAGTACTTTCTCCTATTCCATCTATTCTTCTCTAATTCCTAATTAGTCCATTCATGTTTTCTTCACTATTTCCATTTTTGGAGATGGGGTTGTGTGTTTTATGTGGTCTATATTTAATTGCATGTGGGGTACAAATTCATTCCCTTAATAAGAGCCAAAATGAAAGAGAAAGATTACATGAAATAGGAGGGAGTACCTAAAATCATGCGTAAATTCAAATTAAGAGGTTATCTCAGAAGAAATCCTTTAACACGCCACAGCTTGACAAAGTCATCGTAATTTCTAACTAATGAAAAAAGATGTATAATTATTATCGGCTAAATTGTAACACTAAATAAATTGATAATATTTACCACCATTACAAAATTACATATCTTAAGTTATCGACTCAAAGTTTTTGAAAAGTCAAACGAGAAAACTAAAATAATAAGTCTAAAAATTACAAATGACTTATATTTTCCTACAAGTGGCGTTGGTAATATGTGACGGATATACCCGTCACAAACGAGAATACGTAAAGTAGAATGAGAAGGGGGATGAAATAGATATCAAAGAGTATGAACAAATAAGAAAGCATGTTGGAATCACATATTTATAAATACCTGAGAATTTTGGTTGAATAAGAGAAAGAATGAAAGATGTCTTCTTAAACGTGCACTTAACAATAGGTGAAGCTACCACATGATCTAATCTTTCTCGAAACTTAGAAATAAAACAAAAGAAAAGAAAAGAGAAAGTTCAGATCATGCTGGCAGCTTCAACTGCTACTAAGGCACGGTAATTAAAACCCTTGCTTTTTTTTTTTTTTTTTTTTATTGTTTTGTTTTTTTTGGGTGGTGAAGTTGTAGTGCAGAATACGGAACTTTAGGAGTGAGTATATATAGAAGACAACTGTTGAAGAGGGAGGCGTGATGGAGGGTAAACTTGGTAATTTACATAATATCACGTGGCTTTTTTTATTTTTTATTTCCAGGTCATTTTTTTAAGGGCTTGTCTTTTTCTACTTGTATATGGTATAAATGTATAATGTATAATGTATAATAGTCGCCTCTTTATTACTTAGAAAAATACGGAGTATAATTGATGAGCTAGACATATTCTGTTGTGTTGCCAAAGTCGTGCGAGGTTTGTTATGATATGTGCTAATGTTGCGGAGAATATAAATCAAGTATGGGAGGGCTGGCCGACTTATTGTTTAATTTCTTGTCATTTGGAGTTTGTTAAATATTTTTAATTAATTCGCTTCATTCTAAATTAGTATTTCAGGCAGGGATGTCTCTTTGAAAGTTTTGTGTTGAAAATTATAATGAAAATCCGTAGTAGTAGTATGAACTATGAAGGGAAATTATTATGAAACTTCGTAGTAGTATTAAATAAATCAGTTGGTCTTCCTTGTGACGGTCACAAGCTTGTGACGGATTAAATGTGATCATTTTATGATAAAAAGTAATCATCCATAAAATGTTACCAGTCACATAATGGTTACATTTTGCATAAAAATGGTCACATTTGCTCTGTCACAAGCTTGTGACGAAAAGTACCCCTCACAAATGAGAAAAGTTATTTACTGATCAATAACTGGAAAAGTTTTTCGACAATAAAAACACATATTTCAATATTTTAATTACATTATTAATACTCCTTTTGCTTGACCCGGTCATTTATTTACCTAATATACTAGATCATCTTACGGCATTATTGTCTATTGTTATCCATTAATTACAAACATAAATGGTATCCTCATATTTACTGGGTACTAGTTTAGATCACGCGCAATGCATGTACGATATATATAGAGTTTTAATTTTATGCATTACATTGTATTAAACTGACACTTCACTGATTATCTAAGTCTACCTCAATATACTTTGATTTGAGAAAAAAATCGCTTTGTAAAACTAATAAAAAAATGAGTAAGGGGATGGATGTGTACTTCAACATGTTCATTCATTCAACATAATTGTCAAAGTCAGTGGGGAGTAACTCAGGATTCTCAAACCATGTCACAAGAAAAAAAAAGAGCAATTATAACATTAGAGCATACATCAAACATATCACATATATATACCATGATTAATCAAATGAGAGATATTAAACAATAACAACATGAGCATGTGAGAACTACTAGAGATATAGCAATTATAGACTCGGATCAAGGCAAGACACGCCTTGACAATCATATAGGTACTAGATGGCTTGCATCTCACCACTAGCAACCATATAACCAAAGAGGCTAGACACAAGGAAAGACGTTAGAATACAAGTCGTCCAAACAATCCAATCATACTTCCAATTCAATACAACCAACATATCATCATACTCATCAAGCATACTCATCAAACATGCTCTCAAACATACTCTCATCGTAAATGAAATGTACACAACATTGGTACTATGTATGACAAGACGACTTCAGACTCGAATCCTTCTGGTAGGACTACGACAATAATACGATCATATGTCTAAATTTGTCCAGTATCTCGGGACAAGGCATTTCTCGATTCGGCAGGTGACTAGGCGTGTCACATCCAAGACTCAACTGGCTACAATGCATGAGTAAACCACCCAAAACCATCGACAATGTGAACAAGGGGCATAACATAGTTTTTTTGATGATATACAAGAGATAAGGCATAGTACATAGCATTAAACAATCAATAAACAACAGAGAGTTTCAACTCCCAATTACTCGGCCGATTAGCTCGAGCACTTCATCGAGCAGCACTTACTCGATCGAGTACAAAGGTGTACTCAGTCAAGTCATCTGGAGCAGGGTGGGCTCTCGGGGGGGTGGGGGGGCACTCGGCCGAGTAGCTTCAGGACTCGATCGAGTGGCCTCTTACTTGATCGAGTACATGGGTACTCAATAGAGTCACAAGTCAAGTGATCAGTCAACACATACATGCTCGATCGAGTGGCTATCGCACTCGATCGAGTGACCATACTCGATCGAGTATAAAGGTGTACTCGGTCGAGTAGTATTAAGCAGTGATTTCACAAAAGAGGCCCTCAAGAGCACTCGTTCGAGTAGCCCTTATGGCTCGGTCGAGTAGATGTCCTACTCAATCGAGTAGACTCACGGACAGCAAAAAATTCATTCTAAGTTACACGACATTTAAAACAACGATGCTATCGACTCAAATTCGTCTTCAAACGACGTTCTAAACAACATGTGAGTCACAATTCATCCAAAACAAACATCAAGGTGGATAATCCAACAAGTCCTAACGACTTTAAAAATACTCCCTCCTATTCCCGATAACTTTCCTCATTCATTGGTGGCACAAAAATTAAGAGTGGTTAATAAAACAAGGTAAAGTATTGTGGTAGGGTGAGGTGATTGGAGAGAGGGAGGTATTATGGGGTATTATGTTGGGCTGAGGTGATTAAAATAAGTATTCTTGTGGGGTGAAGTGATTAAAATAAGATAAAGTATGTGTATTGTGGGGCATTGTTGTGTGGTGAGATGATTAAAATAAGTATAAAAGTTTATTAAATAAGGAAATGGGGAAAGTATTGTGACTAGATGAAAAATGAAAAAGGAAGGTTATGTAGAATAGGAGGGAGTATAAATTAACTCAAAGAAGATAGTTTAATTACATAATACCAACATTCAACAAACCACAAAAAATGAACCACAAACTAATTATTCAACATCCAAAAGTCATAATTTCAAGATAAGGACAACCAAAGATTTTATCTTTAACATGTTACTCTATTCTAGAGCACATAAACAAACAAACAAACAAACAAACAAGCAAACAAACAAAGTAAACCCGTCTACATACCTTGTTAGCTCTTTTTAAGACTCCAAATCTTCTTCAAGGAGGAAGTAGTCTTTCTCCAGGTCTTTAAGGTCTCCACTTAAAAAAGAAAAATACACAATTGTAAGAGATCCTAACCTTGGAAAAACGATGGGGAATTTCGAAATGCACCAAGGCGAGGACTTTCTTACTTAGAAAGAAAGAGTGAAAGGGAAGATTGTTACAAAAATCAACAAATTTAATGAATAAATGGAGAAGTTATGAAGGGTTCAAGCTCTCTAGAAAATGGGTTTAATGGTGGTTTAGGGTCGAGGGAGTTTGCTGAAATTTTAGGTGGGAGAGATGAATTGAGGTGGGTTGGTTCAATATTACGAAGTATAACATAAGAAAATACCTAACAAGGCTTAACTTGGTCCAAACCTCAAAGTGGGTCAATTCCACTTAGAATTTCGAGTAGAAACCATATATGGGCTCCAAAGAAACGAGAATTCAACAGTTTCAACACAACTAAGCTAAAATACTATTTAAATCTAAACAGCACACAACTAAGCTAAATTACGCATTAAACTAATTGGTAATTGCTTTCTCGTCTCTTCGTTTTTTATGTAATAATAGGTCCCTAAACAGCCGGATAGCATACAATGTGGATACTACGTTTGTCGTTTCATGTTGGAGATTATTAGGCGAAGATATATCCTCATTCCAGAAAGAGATAGTAGTTTAATGTAGCTAATACTTTTTTTCATTAGAGCTGATCTCTTTGCTGCTATATATGATGTTGTTATGTATGCCTACTGTTGTTACCCTACTGATCGATGTCTTTTATTTGTTTTATCCGCAGTATGCAATCACCACGTCACATGTCTTTAAGTACAAAAAGCACCATATAGACGAGGTAAGGGACTTGTGGGACAAATACGTCCTTGAACATTATTGTAAGGAAGAATAAATGAAACTTAGATTATTTTGGAAGCATATAGGGAACTTTAATTTGTAGAAGTCATTAGAGCAAATTGTAAGTATGAATTGCTCTGAAGGAGATCATTTTGGTTATATATATCATTTTGCTGCTGCTGATTTATATATACTCCCTCCAATTTTACATGTTGTTCTCTCTTTCTATTTTAAGCTAAGTGTGGTGATGTTCCCTCTTTCCTTATTTGTGAGTAGTTGTGTGGTCCAAATTTAATTGAATGTGGGGTAGTGTGTTTTGTGTGATCCAAAATGATTTCCTTAATCCTTTTGTCCAAAAGAAAAGAGAACAACATGTAAAATTGGAGGGAGTATATCATTTTGCTGCTGCTGAAAGTGGTTTATGCTACTGATTTATGCAGGATTTTCACTGGCAGGGGAACAAATTTAAATTTTCTCAAAAACAATAATAAAAGAAATAACAACAGTTATTTTAAAATTCATTAAAAGCGTTGTTACATATTTCCTACCAAAACTAATCATACTTTTAACAACGGTTCATTCTGATATACCTGTTGTTATCAAAACTTTCCATAATGAATTTCTTAGTATAATCCGTTGTTATTACCTCTATTTACAACGGGTTTGAAAAACTTAAGCTTTGTTATAATCTTTCCCACCAAAACTACACACACGTTTAACAACGGTTTCTTTTAACAATAACAACGATTTTTTACCGTTGTTAACAATATTCACAACGATTGTAACAACGGTTTTCTCTAATATACCCGTTGTTATTAATACTTTCAACTACGGTTTCTGCTAACATAAGCGTTGTTGTATCTTTCCCACCAAAATTATTTTCACGGTTTAACAACGGATGCCTAGTAACGACAACAATTTTTAACCGTTGTTAAACATATTGACAACGGTTTTTTCATTAAATATGAACCATTGTGAAAACCTTTAACAACGGAGGCGTTAACAACGTCCGCTTTTTAATATTACAATGGTTTTTAACCGTTTTCATAGCCTGTTTTTGTAGTAGTGTAACTATTTAGAGCTCTAGTGCAACAATAAAAAAAAGGCACACAATAATGAAAGAATAACTCAACCCAACAAACATGATACCAATGACCATATAATAAGCTCAATTTTTTTTTTCGCTTTTTATCTTGATATTGAGCCTCATTTTAAGCTTTAAATATACTTTTTATACCCGTTTATTCTGTATATTTTTATTTTATCTTGATAGTTCGTATTTTCATTGAATATTTCAGGAAACCGAGTTAAGTAGTGAGTATATAAACTCGGGTAAAGAGGCGAAGGGAAGACGATGCGAGACTACGAGAGAAGACGGCGGAAGAAGCCTAGGGGACCACCAGCCAGCCGGTGGCCGGTGCTTAGCCCCCACTTCTTCATTTCTTTTCCCGCTGCTCAACCAACCAAGACAAGGTTACTAGCCGGTGGACCGACAACAGTTGAACGGATGGTGGTGGTCGGCTCCTTCCGCTTTCTTCTTTCTTCTCCATCCAAGACGCAATCGCCAGTGGTTCCCAGCCGACCGGCCGATGGTCGATCTCAATGTTTTCTCGCCTTTTTGTATTTGTATTGGCGTCTGTTGCACGAGCGGCCTGCTCATACCCTCTGATACACCCCGCTTCGATTTTTTTTGTGAAGAGCTACCTTTGTTATACATTAGTATAAATAGAATATTTAAGAGATATTTTAAAGGAGCTCATATTTGACAAAATTCATAGATTTAGTATTAGATTAGCTTAATCTTCCTTTAATTAAGTTAACCAGATTAATTACTCTTTAATTATTCACTTAATCAAGTTTGACCTCGATTTTCTTGGGTCACTATTGAATATTAGTGGCAAAGTCTTCTCCTTTAATAAAGATTATCTTTTTCATTGTTCATCTCTTTTGCCTTAATTAGTTAGTATAATTTTTAACTCCTTCTATTATCTTGTTAATTTTTGGTTTAATTACTACTTGCTTATTGTATTTAATCATGTTTAGCTTCATTAATTTCTTTCTCACTTTTATGCTTATTGTTTTTGCCTTTTATATGATTAAGTAGTATTTAGGCTAGGGCTAATAGGGTATAATTAGGAGTTAATCTTTGTATGTTGGATCTACTTGTTGATTAGTAGTTTTATTCCTATTACTTGCAATCTACATATTTTGTTGAAATGTTTGAATTAATGTTAGCTTGTGTTTATCACTTGTTATGCATACTTATAAGAACGAGAGCCTTAAGTTATGTTAGAACTGTGCTTGTATGGGTAATTTGACTCGGTGCACGTTAGAGCTAGCCTTTGTCATCTAGGTAGGGTTGTTAGACCGAGAGACTCAACCCACTAGGCTAAGTAGACTACCAATCCACCTTAGACCCAATTACTAGACCCTAATCTATCCTCTCTGAACCCGCCATAGACCCTAGTTCTCTTCTTTATCAGTTGCATTTCATCTTATCTTGTTTATTGTCTTACTTAATTAAATTGCTTTCATTTGTGTAGTTTTATTTATATATTTTCTTTATCGCATCTCTTAGATTAGTCTGTAAACCCAACCAATTTTTGACAGCCTTAGCTTGACTAGTCTAGATTTACCATTTTGAATACCCTCCATCCAAACTATATTTCCTTAGCATTTAAACCATCCTGTTTGATTCACTATACAAACCCCTTTTATTCTAACAAAAAGTTTTATATCTTCTTGGTGGCCTCCTTCCCCTCTCCTTTTTAATATAAGAAATGAAATTGGTTTCTTACTTTAGAAACCGGTTTCTTATAAGAAGTTTTTTATTGTGTACCTCAATAGATTAAGGAACTCTTTATGTATACGAAATTTTTATTTTTCACCATTGCTATTGCCGAAGTAACTAACCTAAAAAAACTTAGAAATTCATGAGTATCACAAAAATTTTTAACAAAATTGTGTGCATATGTTACAATGTTGAACATAATAACTTAATTATACGTGTGGAAGTACAACAATTCCATTTCACAAAGGACTACCTACATCAATTAGAAAGTTAGATCCACTTAGGTATTAAGTTTTGTTTTCTTATCTCCCGTTTTATTATGTACAGTTGCATGCATGAAAAGGTTGAAAATTGACTGACGGACTGAATTTATAACAAATTAAAGATTTTTAACCACCACTACTCCACTAGTTAGCTACAAGTCACGTTAAATAATAAGCTAATAGGATCTAGACTGTAACCATTTGCATTAACAATCCGTGTTTGCTGATTACTTGTGTAGTTGATGGTTAAGGAGATAAAAATGTTGAAAAACTGCAATTATGGCATGGACCAAAGTGCAAGGGTACATCATGGACATGATGAGGAACATATAAGTTTGAACTGAAAAATATGGAGACAGATTAATATTCGAGTGTACTTAGCTCGATTTTTTGAAATGAATGTTAGTCAAAATTACATTAGCAGATCCAATTATTTTTATAATATAATATAGGTTTTTCAAACCTGTGTTCTAAGGGCACATGTTAATAATATTTAAATGGAAAGTTTAACAATAAATATTATGTAAAATTGAAATGATTAAACAGTTTTTTAAATTACAATGCCATATTTATTACTAAAATTTCCTTTTAAGTATCATTAACATGTGCTCTAAGTACATATTTTAGAAAAACCGATATAATATATGTGATTTGATAATATTGACTTTTGAAGTTGAAGTTTCTTTTAGGTTAAGTCGTGTACATGTGTTTGAATATTCTACATTTTCCCAATATCTCTAATATCCCAATCAATTTAGGCATTATACTCCGTAAAATAAGAAAATACAAGAATTCCGGAAAAATTTAACTTATGAAGCATAGATTTCTATCCCTTTCCACACACAACTTTGTTTATGGGCAAAGATATTTTAGGACATGAAATAGTGCAAAACAAGTGAAAGAAAGCTAGTGGAGGAAGGTGAACCAAGTATATTGGTCTAAGATATAAAATTAAGTCCTTTTTTCATTAGACGGGTCATTTTCGTCTGAAATAATAAGATAGAGTTTTGAGATTATTTTACAGCCAAATTTCATTACTATTGGAAAAAAACAAGTTATCATAAGTTATAACATCGGCTGAACCATTATGGTTACATTGGACAATAAAATAGTCACAAAATTCCGTTTTACTATTAAGAAGGTATTGATTTGTTTGAAACAAGAATCTGGCAAAGCCAAGTAAATTGATTGATGTTATAAGAAATTTAAGTTGATGGGCGAGTATTGTTGGAGAGATTCCTCCTTGTTAATGACTATAATGCCATCAGTCAATTGTAAGTTAAGTAGTTTGTGGAGAGTCAACGCTACTAATGAGCTAGCAAGTATCTATAAATCGACAACCATATATATTAAGGCATTAATTAAATAATACATTAAGATGATTTAGAAAAGTAAAACACATAGAGTGGTCCAAAGTAGGGGGACGAAGCAATTGCAAATTGAATATTGTCACGCCAAGGCCACCACATGCAGACAGTAGTGCATGAAGAAGACAACTTTTACCTCCTACAAATTTAGAATACACAAATTCTAGAATAATAATCTCTTTCTCCTTTTCATTATAAGATCTATATCGATAATCGGCTGTATTTAATAATTAAACTTCATTCATAAATAATTAGAAAATTGAGGGATAAACTGTTCAAGTGCAGATTGCTTGACATTTCACAATATATGTACGTGCGAAGTTGCGAATTCTTTGTTAGGACAAAGCTGTTCAACAAATTATTGCAGTAACAAAAGAGTGAAAAAAAAAATTAAGTATAAAAGCCCTATTTTGAAAGAGAAAGCGGTGTGTTAATATTGGTTATTATACTATTCTATGACATAAAATTTAAGTATATAATCCCTATTTTGTATGAAATTAAAATTGTCTAACTCAAACATTCACTATTTATTATACTATTCTATGACATCTTTAAATTATGATAAGAAACTTATCCACTAAAATATTAGACTTGTTCATTACCCCGTTGTTAAAATTATTACTTTCACTAGGTTTCCTTTTAATAGTGTTACTTTCACTAATCATGTGTTTACTATTTTAAATTCTCACATTAAAATATGAAATAATTACTTGTTATAGGCTTAGCACTGACAGGGCAAGAATTTCCTATTAATATTGTGACGGACACTTTTCGTCATAAGGTTGTGACATGACGAAACGTCACTATTTTATGAGAAAATGTAACCATTATCTGATAGGTAACAATGTATGAATAGTTACATTTTCTCATAATAAGTTTGTGACCGTTATAAGAGGGACAGACTGAAAAACTTCTTTAATGATAACCGGCTAATTACACAAGTTAAGGTAATAAGCAACGTAGATAATTTATACTGTTCCGGAGTAAAAAACCTAAGCTTACCCTAGGTAGAGCAAGAATAAGGGTTAGGGTTTATTCGTAGAGGATGGAAATGGGAAGAGCGGTGGTAAGAAAAAAACAAGAGTTATGTGTGTATATTAATTACAAGTATCTTAATATAGTGATTTCCCTTCTCGGTGTTTCAGATGCAGCTGGGGTGTGTCTGTAAGGTAAGCATCAACCGTGATCCCAAAATAGTGCAGCCCAACACGGGGACCAGTTTTCTTATACAGCTACTACTATTGCTACTACTTGCATTCTATTCTATACATATACCCTAAATCTGTGTATTTATTACTTCAATTTGCATGCTTTGGCTTTTCCTCTTTTTTTAGGTTAAGGGCTACTTAGCCTACCTATGTTTCGCATCTATGGCTCTCATCAAAACTCCCCAAAAGCAGTAATACACCATCTCCCAACCTATCTTCCTCACTAAACCTTCCTCATCTACCACTTGTATCACCTCATTAATACTCTCATCAATACAAATATACAGAGTAATTATTTTCATTTGTGCTCAAAACTTTATTATTATACCCCTCATTAATTCAATAGTGGAAACCCTCACATTAGTACTAATTAATTCGACTATATTTTTAACCATTGACACAATATAAAATGACCCGACCATATATGACCCAACCCCATATGACTCAATCCGAACTGGCCCAAACCTGAAATGACTTGACAAACATCCGAAATCGAGTTGAAGCTCGAAATGACCGACTCGACCGAAAGTGTGACAGATCCGTAATGACCCGATTCAAACCCGACCTGATTGACCTATTTGCCACCTTCACTCACAACCTCCTCCCCAATTCAACATTATTTAAACCGACTATGAGATGTTACAACCTTGTAACACGTCAAATATGATCATTTGCTTTACAAACAATGCTATTATATTTACATATAATTTTTTACATAAAAACTATTACTTTCCAAAACCAAAGAAAAAAAAAAATATTAATTCTCATTTGTCACGGGCATATCCGTCACAAGCTTGTGACATACCAAATAATTTCCACATGGGTAGGAAAATCAAGTCATTTGTGATTAGTCAGGCTTGTCTTATCTACCTAAGTGAGAGATACTTGACCTGTTAAAAGCTTGTGATAGATATATCTATCACAAGGGAGACTTACTGAAATAAATAACTAAAGGAAATGTTCATTTCCTACAAAAAAGTGCGAAATAAAGAAGCAGAAAAGAACACTTTATGTGACACCCCACCTTGCCCGAAAGCATTCGGCTAGGGCCTTCTGAGTAGGACAAAGTGTTACAACCTCCGCTTCCAGAGATAGTGTAACAACCCGAAAAGTACCCTATTTTTCTAGTGAAAATATTTTACGGATATTTTTCAGCAAACTTAAGTTTTAAAATAGAATTTATTGTTTCGAGTCGTATTTGGAAATTCCGAGTTCGTATTTGGAATTTCTGGGAGATTCCATGAGAATCCCGTTTTTAAGTCATCTTTGACTTTTCTTGACTTTTAAGTCGCCTTTGACTTTTTTTGACTTTTTAAGTCGTCATTGACTTTTCTTGACTTTTTATTCGTCTTTGACTTTTCTTGACTTTTAAGTCATCATTGACTTTTCTTGACTTTTAAGTCGACTTTGACTTTCGTTGACTTTTCCGACTCACCCCGTAATTTGAAAGACCGAAAATATATTAAAAAAATAATATTTTTAATTTATTTTTATTAAGATTTATTTGGTTTATATCCAAGTCGGGGCATGGCTGCCATTGCTTCCACTTTGGGGAATGGAGTCAGCTTAAGTACTAGCCAACCCTTTGGTGGATCTCCTTAGGGGTACTCATGTGATGAGTCTTGGATGCGATGTTTTTCCGCATTTCTCTGGGTCTGCGCAGTCTAGGATTAGGGTAGAGTTGTATCTTGGCCATGTTATTAGGGTAACCTCTGAGCTAAGATATGTGCTTTGGATCTGGGCCATGTTTTAAAGTAACCGCTGAGCCTAGATGTGTGCTTTGTATTTTGGCCATGTTATTAGGGTAACCGCTGAGCCTAAATATATAAGTATATCCTACCTCGTGGTATAGACTCGAGTTACAGTCGACTATGGGCCGT
>JAIUZE010066700.1:0-54006 GCA_022085475.1 Heliosperma pusillum | reverse complement strand
ATATTTGTGACAAGCTAACCTCTCTAGCATTTGATCAATGAAGGGTAGAGGATAGTGATCTTTTCGAGTTGATTGATTTAACTTCCTGTAGTCAATACACATACGCCATCCCGTCACAATTCTTGTGGGGATGAGCTCATTCTTTTCATTCTTGACTACTGTTGTTCCTCCTTTCTTGGGAACAACTTGAACATGGCTAACCCATTTCGAGTCAGAAATTGCGTAGATTATGCCAGCATCTAGCAATTTCATAACTTCAGCTTTAACTACTTCTTGCATGTTAGGATTAAGACGACGTTGACCTTGAACACAAGGTTTTTGGCCTTCTTCTAAGTTGATTCTATGCATGCAAAAGTCGGGGCTTATGCCTTTGTTAAATCTTCAAGCTTATATCCTATTGCCTTTTTATGTTTTCTCAAGATAGTCAATAGTGAGTTTAACTGATTTTCATCTAGGAGAGCACTCACTATGACTGGGCAATATTCAAACTCATCTAAAAAAGCATATTTTAGATTTGAGGGAAGAGGTTTAAGTTCAGGTTTATGTACTTCTGCCTTGGCAGGAGCATCAATTAAGCTTTGAACTCCTCAACTTCTTCAGACGGTATCTCTTTTCCAGTCAAGTCCCTTTCCAGCTCACTGATCTCAAAATTGTCATTTTCAAAGATATCCTCTAAAAATAAAATTGCTTCTAAAGGATCCTCAATTATTGATGGATACAGAGATTCATCAATGATTGAGTCGACAATGTCAAGGAAACAGCAAGGCTCTTCAAGCATAGGGCTCTTCATTGCACTGTTTAAGTTGTAGGTGACTTTATCATCACCTACTTCTAATGTCAATTTTCCATTCTTGACATCGATTACTGCTCCCGCAGTGTGTAGAAATGGCCTTCCTAAAATGATAGGGATTTGCGAATCTTCAGCCATATCTAACACTATGAAATCGACTGGAATGAAAAACCTCCCTACTCTAACAGGTACATCTTCTAAAACTCCCATAGGTTGTTTTAGAGAACGATCTGCCATTTGCAAGGTGATACTTGTGCATTTAAGAATTCCCATATTCAATTTTTCACAGATGGAATAGGGCATGACGCTTACACTAGCACCTAGATCGCATAAAGCTTTATCAATAGTGTAGGTGCCTATAGTGCAAGGTATAGAGAAACTACCAGGATCTTTTAACTTAGGAGGGGACTTATTTTGCAATAACGCACTGCATTCAGCGGTGAATGCTATGATTTCAACATCATCTAGAGTCCTCTTCTTTGTCAAGATATCCTTCATAAATTTCGTGTAAGAAGGGATTTGAGTGATTAATTCAGTGAAGGGAACCGTTACTTGGAGGTTTTTGACTACTTCCATGAATTTGCTGAACTGGGTTTCCTTATGATTTCTCCTCAAACGCTGGGGAAATGGAACTTGAATTTTGATGGGTTCCTTTTCAAGCTCATCCTTCTTTTCAGTTTTGTTTTCCGCTTACTTTGCGGTGGATGGTTGGGTTTCTTTTTGGCTTTCTACTTGTGAAGGCTCAACTGTTAGTTCTTTGGGTTGCTGAGGTTCTGCATAAGTGGTACCACTCCTAAGGGTGATAGCATTTGCGGTGTCCCTCGGTTGTTCACCGTGAGGTGGGAGTTGGCCTTGTTTTCTTTGGGCATTAGAGGCAGCCAATTGGTCCATTTGAGTTTCAAGCATCTTGATGGCAGCACTTTGAGCTTGATCACTCTTTTGAAGTTGAGCAAACATTGAATCTTGCTTTTGAACAACTTGTAGAAGCATGGATTCAATTTTGCTCAAGCTTGAGTCATTAGGTTGGCCTTGAATTTGAGGTGGTTGGTGTTGAGGTTGATTTTGGTATGGTTGGTTGAAGTTAGGTTGGAATGAAGGTCTCTGGTTTTGAAAACCAGGTGGATTGTAAGGCTTTTGTTGGTGTGGTATGAATGGTTGTTGAGTTTGTTGTTGTGGATTTTGAATGTTCGTGCTTTTGTAGGACAAAAAAGTATGGTTTTTTGTGTTTTCGTTATAGAAGTTTGAGAAAGCGTTGCCTTGCCTATATCCTTGATAGGCATTGACTTCCTCTATTGAACTTCTACATTCTTGAAAACTATGCCCTCCAACCCCACATGTCTCACATACCACTACGTGGTTAGTGTTGTTGATATGTTCCTTGGATTGGGAAGAGCTTCCTACTTGTTGCTGCAGAAGGGCTAATTGGGCTTCCAGGAGTGCTACTTTACTTGAATCATCCTGCTTGGCTTTGAGTGGCATAGCACGCAAGTTGCTATACTGAGAATCGTGGATTGCCATTGACTCGATAGTCGCACTAGCTATTTCTACATCGATTTGATCGAAACGACCATTGTTAGCGGAATCGAGGATACGACGCGATTCGCCACAACAACCGTTGTGGAAGGTGATAGCTAAGAACCATGAATCAAGGCCATGATGAGGGCATTCTCTTTGTAATTCTTTGTACCTTTCCCATGCCTCATAAAGGCTTTCATCGCCTCTCTGACGGAATCAAGTAATTTGACTCCGCAAGAGTGCGGTTCGTTCTGATGGGAAGTACTTTTGATAGAAAGCAAGAGCTAGACCATCCCAGTCGACTATTCCTAAGGCAACTCGATCAAGACTATTGATCCAGAGTTTTGCCTTTCCTCTTAAAGAGAAGGGAAAAAGCATTTCCCTAATCTGCTCTTGGGATACTCCAGTTTGTCTAATTGTGGAGCAATAGTCACAGAAGTTTTGGATATGAAGGTTGGGATATTCTGTGGCATTGCCACCAAATTGATTTCTTTCTATTAGATTGATGAAGGCAAGTTTGATTTCGAAGTTTTGGGCTGTAATTTGAGGTGTAGCTATACCCTTTGGAAGTGTATCTGCGGTGGGTTTGGAATGGTCGGAAAGTCGAACCATTTTTATTTGTGAAGATGAAGATGGAATGTTGGTTGAAAGTTGATTGGTTTTTGGAAATGGAGATGAAAATGGATCTTCTTCTCCATCAAGATTAGGTAAGATATCCGAGTATTTCTCACGAATACGATCTAAACTTGAAATATCAGAAGCTTTTGAAATTTCGTTGAATAGCTTTAATTTCCTACGCAGAGTTCTTTTTAGTTCGGGGTCTAAAGAAATAGGATCCCTAGTCTAGAAGATCTGGGCATAAGATTGGAAAGCTAAGATGAAAAATCAAGAGAGGTCTAAAGGAATTTGGGTTCCTAAAGACTAGATAAAACTAATTGCGATAAAAATCACAAGAAAAAGGAAAATTAAACCGTGCTCCCCGGCAACGGCGCCAAAACTTGATCGGGCCTGTCGCAAGCCCAATACAAAGATAATTTACCCAGACTAGGCTAATAACAATTTAATTTAATTAGGGAAGTAGGGGTCGATCCTCATGGAGATGTTATTTCCTATTGATTGTGAATCGTCTCACAATTGAGTTTTATCTAACGATTTTCTGGGTTTTGAGGTTTTTGAATTCTAAACTAATAAAGAACATAAATAAAAACAAAATAAGAGTAAATTAAAATGCAAACAATAAAACAAATGATGAATTAACAATAATGGAAACATCTAGGGAAGTAGGTTCACACATGTAGATTGACATATTGATGAAATTGGATTTAGGATATGCGAATAATTCATTGCGCGTTCGTAAGAATGGTGTGTTCATTACAATCATAGATCAGATGGTCTAGCAGGCATTTAGGCGATATACTAGGTCTTAATCCACTATGTCATGCTTTGTCTATTCAAATCTCGTATGTCTACTTTGGAAAAGAATTCCATACTAGTCAATGATTGTGATCAGGAATCGTCAACTATCGTTAAAGTCCAAACATGCATAGACACAATGTTTTAAAGGCACAATTTCTTTTATCCAATTGTCATCTTTTAATCAATCTAACATGGCTACCCTACACCCTAGAAAGGTGACTACTCACTCATGATTATACTTATGTTTAAGATGATATTAACAATTAAAACTAGGATATACATATTTAGTTGGTTTTTGACAATGATTTTAGACTCTCTATGAGGCGATAATAACGACGCTATTTAACAATCTAAGGGATGAAACTATGATTATAACAACATGGAAATGAATCTAGAATAACATAAATAGAAAATGACAATCAAATGGAAAACAATAAAAGATAATAAGTAAGGGATAAATTAGGAATACCTAGGGACGATCAACAATGAAAGTGATAATGATAATAGAAATCCCTTTTATAGAATAGTCGTTCCTTGAATTACAATTCTTGAACCCAACAAAGTAGATCACAAAGATTGAAATTCTTATTAAACTAAACTAATGTTTTGAAAAGAAATGGACAGAAATACACTAAGAACAAAAGACAAAAGAAGAAATGATCTAAACTAGAAAGACTATAAACTAGAGAGAAAAGAAAAGATTATTCTAAAGAATGTTGTAAAGAAGATTGTATAAGATGAGATGATTGTGTGAGATGCTGAGGGGCTAGAGCATCTATTTATAGTATTAGGGTTTCGTGGAGAAGAGGTCGGGCATTAAACACATAGGACAAAAATAATAGGTTGAAGCCGTCATGCTCGGATCAGCAAGGATACCCGATCGGGTACACACTTACCCGATCGGGTATGTGGTCTTCTGGAAGCTCTTGACTAACGTTTCATCTTCCTTTGCTTTGACTTGACTTCCAACATCCCCCTTGACTTCTACAATCGGGTTTGTTGATAGGATTTGATGTAAAGCGATGAATTCTTTCGCCCAATTGATTGATCTTCCGACAACTACGAAACCGTCTTAGCTTCTTCTCTCTTCCGAATTAGTGAACCTTCTTGAAATGCCTTTTACTTGGTCAAGCTTGTTTCTTCAAATCGTCGGGTTTTAGGCAAATGCTCGAGAATATAGAAAAAGGGCGTAGAAACGTCACTTTCCCTACAAAACAGGTTTGAACACAGGAATTCGCCTAGAAGACGATATTAGCTCATAAAATGGCTTAACAAAGCACAAATGACAAACAAAACCGAGCTAAAGTGAGGGTTAAAATCATACAAATATTCACTTATCAAGTCTTGTCTACTGATTTAGACGGACTTCGGTTAAGTATAAGAGCAGCTGACAAAAGAGCAAAACCCCATAGTGAATCAGGTACTACCGTGTGACTCATCATGGATTGATTCATATCAAGTAATGTTCGATTTCTCCGTTCGGACACACCATTTAATTGAGGTGTTCCAGGTGGAGTTAACTGTAATACTATGCCACAGTCTTTTAGGTGTTGATCAAACTCATTTGAAAGATATTCGCCACCACGATCTGATCGAAGTGCTTTAATCTTTCATCCTAGTTGGTTCTCAACCTTGTTCTGGAATTCCTTGAACTTTTCAAAGGACTCACTTTTATGCTTCATTAAGTAGACATATCCGTATCTACTCAAATCATCCGTGAAAGTGATAAAATATCTATAGCCGTCTTTTGCGTTGATTGACATAGGTCCACATACATCAGTATGTATGAGTCCTAATAGGTCATTAGCATGCATTCTAACACCTTTGAAGGAAATTCGAGTCATTTTGCCGATAAGACATGATTCACACATGCCAAATGATTCGTAATCAAATGGGGACATAGTCCCATTCTCAATGAGCTTCTTTACACGTTTTTCATTTATGTGTCCCATACGACAGTGCCATAGATAAGTCTGATCTTTGTCACCAACCTTTACTTTCTTATTATTCACATGTAACATGTCTTTGGTTTGATCTAAGATATAAATGCCATTCATGGAAAGTGCTTTGCCATAAACCATTTCATTCAAAGAGAAAATACAGCTATTGTCTTTAATTGAAAATGAAAAACCGTCTTTATCAAGCACGAAAACAAAAATAATGTTCTTAGATAAACTGGGTACATAGTAACAATTATGTAAATACAACTCAAATCCACTCGGGAGTTGGATTACATATGTTCCCATTGAGACTGCAGCAACTCTTGCTCCATTCCTGACTCGCAGGTCCACATCACCCTTTGCGAGAGGTGTGATGTTTTTTAGGCCCTGCAAATGATTACACAGATGAGAACCACAACCTGTATCAAGTACCCAAGTTCCGAAACTTGCATGGTTAATCTCAATCATATGAATATAAGATGACATACCAACAGGAGTGACGCGGCCTGCTTTTATGTCCTCACGGTACACGGGACAGTTCCTCCTCCAATGCCCAGTCTTGTGGCAATGGTGGCACTCAATGTTACTGTCCTTGCCCTTTGCCTTGCCTTGTGAGCTACTAGTCTCACCAGGCCCACTCTTACCCTTTCATGACTTCTGAAACTTTGGCTTCCCTACAGTTAGATCGCCGTGAGCCTTGCCCTTACCTTTGTTCTTGTTGGAAATCATGAGAACATCTTGCTTCATGCTCCCATTCAATTTCATATCCTTCTCGGGCTGTACGAGAAGTGAGTGTAGCTCATGAGGACTTTTCCTCATGTCATTCATGTAGTAATTTGCCCTGAAAAGGGCAAAACCATCATGAAGTGAATGAAGCATACGGTCTATGACTATGCTCTCACTGATTTTGCAATCAAGTGCCTCCAGTTTCTCGACATAGGGACATCATTATGGCCAGCCATTTGTTATAAGCAGTATTATCAATATAAAACAAATTCTACACTGCGAAAAAGAAGAAAAACATAATAAGCATACTCATCGATATGAATTAAGTCTAGTGCAAAACTTGTTTAATGCGAAGACTCAAGCATTTATACAATTGACCTCCCTCAAGAACTATATAAATGATCCCAAGACTCAATTATCTGTAAATTGATAAGCCAACTTCTTGACTAATTCTACCTTTAGAATTCTTGGTCGATTAATTTCTATCTTTAGTCCATCATAATCACGAGGAATGTCAAATAAATACAAACTAAAGTATAACATACTACAAAGAGACGGAGTCTCTCAAAAAGTTAACAAACATCAAAGTTGTTTAGTAAACTAGCTAAGAACCTCTATGGGTGAATCGTCAAGTCCAACGCTCGCTAGCTCACACCCGAACCCAAAAATAAGCAAAGATCCAAGCAACCTGTACATTCATGAAACATGAACGCCATATTCAGTGGGGAATAACTTCGGGTTCTCCCAGCCATATCACAAATAACATACTTAAACGGTAATAAACATGTAGAAGCATATATATATATATATATATATATATATATATATATATATATATATATATATATATATATATATATATATATCAATGTGAATTACGAGAAGTATAAATAAGCATTTCAATATATAAAGCTATAGGCGCATGAAGTACAAAACTGTAAGAATCAGATTATAGACAGACTCGGGGAAGACACCCTTAGGCAATTATATACTCACTAGGGCTTACATCTCACTGTTAGTGGCATATACTTGATAAGGTAGAACTCGACATACAAACCACGCCAAGTCATCCAACGGTCACAAATAATCAACATATAAACATCCATCCAAACATACAAATATGGTAACATAATCTCTCACGGTTAATGACACGCACTACCACCATGTACATAGCAAGAATTATCAATACATGTCCACGGGATAAACATTTCGTATATGAAAGACTCATTTCCTCCCTGTAGGACGACGATAATAATACGGTCCTAGTCTAAACCTGGCCAGACTCTCAGAAAAAACATGTTCCGATTCCACATGCGATACACATTTCGCATCTAAGACTCGGTCAAACACAGAAGTTGAGTACCCCAAATTTGGTCAAACTACACGAAAGAAGCGGAAAGAGCACAAGAATCAAAATCAAGCGGTACGCTACATGCAGTGACACCACCTTGCAAGGATACGACATTGGACGGCTGGGTCGATCAACGCATTGCGTTCGCCTCCCAAAAACGTCGTCATACCCACTAAAACATGCATTCAAGCAACAAGGATACACCTTTTCGATCCGACATTCCAGACTAACGAGCAAGGAGGTATAGCCGAGGAATGAGAGTTCATAGCACTTAACGATTAGTGCTCAAATCAAACCATAGGTAAAACCAACTTAAAGGGAGACATATAAAAAACCGTCACGAAAAATGCGATATAAGCGAGTGAGATATAATATATTTTAAACATGAATAATTAATGCTATTACGTAAATTTATACGTTAAACGAACCGTACAAACTATTATAAGTGAAAACATAAGGAAAGTAATAGAAAAAGAACTCAGGGAGTGCCAGCCAGTCAAGGGGACCGGCCGCCGGCTACCCGGCTGGCACTTCAGCAGGATTCGAAAACAACCAAATATACAGGGATGTCCCAGCTGGTGGGTGTGACCGGCAGCCGGCTACCCGGCTGGGAACATATGCCAACATAAGAAAAGAAGAAACGAGAGGGGGTGTACCAGCTGGTCGGCAGACCGGCGACCGGTCGGCCGGCTGTGTGACAACCCTCATGATAGCGGTAATAAAACATAACAAGCATACAATTTATATAGCGGAAAATACGATATTTTTGAAACTTTTTACATGCCAAAAGAAGAGTACAAGGTATGTCAAATAAATACAAACTAAAGTATAATATACTACGAAGAGACGTAGTCTCTCAAACCGTTTTCAAACATAAACGTTGTTTAGTAAACTAGATAAGAACTTCTATGGGTAAATCGTCAAGTCCAACGCTCGTTAGCTCACATGCAAACCCAAAAACAAGCAAAGATCATGCCAAGCAACATGTTCTTTCATGAAACATGAATGCCACAGTCAGTGGGGAGTAACTCCGGGTTCTCCCAGCCATATCACTAATAACATACTTAAACGGTAATAAACATGTAGAAGCATACATATATATATATATATATATGTGAATTACAAGAAGTATAAATAAGCATTTCAATATGTTAAGCTATAGGCGTATGAAGTAACAAGATCGTAAGTATCAGATTATAGACAGACTCGGGGAAGACACCCTTAGGAACCTATATATTCACTAGGGCTTACAT
This sequence comes from Heliosperma pusillum, assembly GCA_022085475.1. NCBI lineage: Eukaryota > Viridiplantae > Streptophyta > Magnoliopsida > Caryophyllales > Caryophyllaceae > Heliosperma > Heliosperma pusillum. The sequence goes on along the minus strand of JAIUZE010066700.1, from coordinate 45,015 downwards.
CTTACCGTTAGTGGCATATACTTGATAAGATAGAGACTCGACATATAAACCACGCCAAGTCATCCAACGCTCACAAATAATCAACATATAAACATCCATCCATACATACGAATATGGTCACAAAATCTCTCAATGTTAATGACACGCACTAGCACCATGTACATAGCAAGTATGATCAATACACGTCAACGGGATAAACATTTCCTTGAACCATACACGATAAACATTTCGTATATGAAAGACTAATTTCCTCCCGGTAGGACGATGATAACAATACGGTCCTAGTCTAAACCTGTCAGACTCTCGGAATAAACATGTTCCGATTCGACATGCGATACACATTTTGCATCCAAGACTCGGCCAAACACAGAAGCCGAGTACCCCAAATGCGGTCACAAATAAACGAAAGAGACGAAAAGAGCACAAGAATCATAAGCACGCGGTACGCTACATGCAATGACACCACCTTGCAAGGATACGACATTTTTCGGCCGGGTCGATCAACGCATTGCGTTCGCCTCCCAACAATGTCGTCATATCCCCACTAAAACATGCATTCAAGCAACAAGGATACACCTCCTCGTTCCGACATTCCAGTCTAACGACCAAGGAGGTATAGCCGGGGAATGAGAGTTCATAGCACTAAACGATTAGTGCTTAAATCAAAACATAGGTAGAACCGACTCAAAGGGGAGCATATCAAAAACTATCAGAAAACATGCAATATAAGCGAGTGGGATATCATATATTCTAAACATGAATATTTAATGCTATTACGTAAATTTATACGATAAACGAACCGTAAAAACTATTATAAGTGAGAACATAAGGAAAGTAATAGAAGAAGAACTCAAGGAGTGCCAGTCGGTCAAGGGGACCGGCCGCTGGCTACCCGGCTGGCACTTCAGCAGGATTCGAAAACAACCAAAAATACAGGGATGTCCCAGCTGGTGGGTGTCACCGGAAGCCGGCTACCCGGCTGGGAACATATGCCAACATAAGAAAAGAAGAAACGAGAGGGGGTGTCCCAGCCGGTCGGCTGACCGGCGTCCGGTCGGTGGACCGGCGTTCGGTCGGTGGACCGGCGTCCGGTCGGCCGGCTGTGTGACAACCCTCATGATAGCGGTAATAAAACATAACAAGCATGCAATCTATATAGCAGAAAATACGATATTTTTGAAACTTTTTACATGCCAAAAGAAGAGTACAAGGTATGTCAAATAAATACAAACTAAAGTATTATATACTACAAAGAGACGCAGTCTCTCAAAACTATATCAAACATAAACGTTGTTTAGTAAACTAGCTAAGCACTTCTATGGGTAAATCGTCAAGTCCAACGCTCGCTAGCTCTCACGCAAACCCAAAAACTAGCAAAGATCCTGCCAAGCAACATGTTCTTTCATGAAACATGAATGCCATAGTCAGTGGCGAGTATCTCCGGGTTCTCCCAGCCATATCACTAATAACATATTTAAACGGTAATAAACATGTAGAAGCATACATATATATATGTGAATTACGAGAAGTATAAATAAGCATTTCAATATGTTAAGCTATAGGCGTATGAAGTAACAAGACCGTAAGTATCAGATTATAGACAGACTCGGGGAAGACACCCTTAGGCAACTATATATTCACTAGGGCTTACATCTCACTGTTAGTGGCATATACTTGATAAGATAGAGACTCGACATATAAACCACGCCAAGTCATCCAACGGTCACAAATAATCAACGTATAAACATCCATCCAAACATACGAATATGGTAACAAAATCTCTCAATGTTAATGACACGCACTAGCACCATGTAAATAGCATGTATGATCAATACACGTCAACGGGATAAATATTTCCCTGAACCATACACGATAAACATTTCGTATATGAAAGACTCATTTCCTCCCGGTAGGACGACGATAATTATACGGTCCTAGTCTAAACCTGCCAGACTCTCGGAATAAACATGTTCCGATTCGACATGCGATACACATTTCGCATCCAAGACTCGGTCAAACGCAGAAGCCGAGTACCCCAAATTCGGTCACAACTAAACGAAAGAGACGAAAAGAGCACAAGAATCATAATCAAGCGGTACGCTACATGCAATGACACCAACTTGCAAGGATACGACATTTGACGGCCGGGTCGATCAACGCATTGCGTTCGCCTCCCAACAACGTCGTCATATCCCCACTAAAACATGCATTCAAGCAACAAGGATACACCTCCTCGTTCTGACATTCCAGTCTAACGAGCAAGGAGGTATAGCCGGGGAATGAGAGTTCATAGCACTAAACGATTAGTGGTCAAATCAAAACATAGGTAGAACCGACTCAAAGGGGAGCATATCAAAAACCGTCAGAAAACATGCAATATAAGCGAGTGGGATATCATATATTCTAAACATGAATATTTAATGCTATTACGTAAATTTATACGATAAACGAACCGTACAAACTATTATATGTGAGAACATAAGGAAAGTAATAGAAGAAGAACTCAAGGAGTGCCAGCCGGTCAAGGGGACCGGCCGCCGGCTATCCGGCTGGCACTTCAGCAGGATTCGAAAACAACCAAAAATACAGGGATGTCCCAATCGGTCAAGGGGACCGGCCGCCGCTACCCGGCTGGGAACACATGCCAACATAAGAAAAGAAGAAAAGAGAAGGGGTAGCCCAGCCGGTCAGTAGACCGGCGGCCGGTCGGCTGGCTTGGAATTACACAACACCAAATATACACGAAATACCAATTTCACTTCTGCCGTGTTCCCAGCCGGTCGGCCGGCTGGGACTACATACACACGAAATTCATCAACACTTATCAACATTCATCAACAATCATCAACCATCATCAACAAACATCAACAATCATCATCAAACACAAATTCTATGAATACTCATCCTATTCCAAGCCGAATAATTGTCACTAGACATTTAGTAAACATCAGTCAAAGCATTTACAACACGTATTGATTTCGAGTAACCCTTCACCGTTACCTTTGTGCGTCTTCAATCGTCTTCTAAGTCTTACTCCACGAGATAGTAATCCTTCTCGGGGTCTTGAAGGTCTCCACCTACACAAAGACAACAAAAGATGAATACAATTCACCTTTGAGAAAGACGGAAAAATTGAAAATGAGAAAGACGGTAATTTTATTACCACACAAGGTAGAGGAGGATAAAAGGGGAAGATTATGATGAAAATAAGGAGATTTGGGTGAGGAATGGATGAGTTATGAGGAGCTTGAGTTTGATAAAAAATGGTGGTTAGGGTTTTTGGTTACTTGGTGAGGAAGAAGGTGAGTGGAAAAAGTTGAGGGAGTTAGGGTTATAAGGATGAGTGGAAAAACTAAAGAGGAAAAAGCCCAAAATGCGGCTTAAGGCGTAACCCACACGGAATTCCGTGTATAGTCCGAATACGAACTCGGATTTGCTAAATTAGACACGGGAAACTAAGTTCTAGACTAAATCTAAAATTACGCTAACTAGTATCCGTATAATATTTTTAAAACAAAATAGGGTACATTTGCGGGTGTTACAATCACCCCACCTTTTAAAAAGTTTCTCCCTTAAAACTTGAGCGAAAGAAAGATACCTAAATCGAATAGGCTTGGATATTTAACACGCATGGTAGCTTCTGATTCCCACGTCTCTTCTTCCACATTACCACCTCTCCACAAAACTTTCACTAAAGGCACCACTTTACTTCTCAACTTTTTGTCCTTGCGATCTAGAATGCGGATTGGCTACTCTTCAAAGGACAAATTCGGTTCTAGCTCGGGAATTTCAGCTTGAAGGACATGACTCGGGTCACTAATGTACTTCCTCAATTGAGAAACATGGAAGACATCATGAACTTTGTTCAAATTCGGGGGCAAGTCCAACTTGTACACTACGGCACCAATTCTTTTCACAATGTCAAAGGGTCAAATGTATTTCGGGCTCAATTTACAACCTTTTAACACCCTTCATCGGAGATACTTTCAAGAACACTTTATCTCCAACTTCAAATTCCAACGGTCTTCTTCGGACATCGGCATAAGATTTTTGTCGGTCTTGAGCGGCTTTCATCCTATCAGGGATGACCTTCACATGATCAATGGTCTCAACAAAAATATCGGGACCTAAATAAACGAACATCACTCAATTGATTCTAACAAATAGGACTTCGGCACTTTCTTCCATAGGGAGCTTCGTAAGGAGCCATCTTGATCGAGGCATGATAACAATTGTTGTAAGAAAACTCCACCAACGGTAGACTCTTTTCCCAATTAGGTTGAAATTCGAGTGCAGAAGACCTAAGTAAGTCTTCTAAAGTCTGAATAGCCCTCTCGGTCTGACCATCGGTTGCGGCATGGAAAGCGGTACTCATCAACAGCTTACTACCCATGGCTTCTTGTAAGGCCTTCCAAAATCTCGAACAAAACCTCGGGTCTCGGTCGGATATGATCTCCTTGTGAACACCATGATATCTGACGATCTCATTGACATAGGCTTTGGCTAGTCTATCTAAACTCCAATTTTCTTTGATCGGAATGAATCTGGCACTCTTGGTCAAATGGTCAACAATAACCCAAACGACATATTTACTTCCAATGGTTCTTGGCAAAGCCATGACAAAATCCATAGAAATAGATTCCCACTTCCACAGTGGAATATCCAAAGGTTGTAGCAATCCACCGGGCCTCTTTTGTTCGATCTTCACTTGTTGGCAAGTAAGGCATCTTCCAACATAAGACACAACATCACTTTTCAAATTCGGCCACCAAAATTGTAGCTTCAAGTCTTTATACATCTTATCACCTCAGAGGTGGATAAAGTAGGGAGAAAGGTGAGCTTCATCAAGAATTCGCTTCCTCAAGTCAAGAGCATTAGGCACGAACACTCGGTCATGGAGTCGAAGGACACCTTTGTCATCGATCTTGAGGTCTTTGGCTTTTCCTACTAGAAGCTTGGCTTGAATGGACTTGTAGGTAGGATCGTCAACTTGACTTTCGCGAATATCGCGGAGAAGAACGGGTTTGGCAACCATAGCACCAACATAATCAAATCCTCGCTCTACGAACTCTAATTTGAAACTCGGTATAAAGATCATCGGGTAGAACCCACATAGCATTCAAGGTATGAGAAGATTTCCTACTAAGAGCATCGGCAACAACATTGGCCTTCCCTTCATGGTATAACAATTCAAAATCATAGTCATTCACCAATTCCAATCATCTTCTTTTTCCATATTCAATTCCTTTTGAGTAAATATGTACTTCAAACTCTTGTGATCAGTAAATATGCGACAATGAACACCAATAAGATAGTGTCTCCACACTTTCAAGGCATGGACTACGGCGGCTAATTCCAGATCATGAGTAGGGTAGTTCACTTCATGAACTCTCAACTGTCTCGAGGCATAAGCAACTACTTTCCTACTTTGCAAAAGTACACAACCCAATCCCATCTTAGAAGCATCACAATAGACATCAAAGTCTACACCAACTTCAGGTTAAGTCAACACCGGGGCGGTACTCAAACTTTTCTTTTATTCTTGAAAAGCGGCTTCACAAGCTTCATTCCATACGAATTTGGTTTCTTTCTTCAACAATTGAGTCATCGGTCTAGCAAGCTTTGAGAAATCTTTGACAAATCGACGGTAGTAACCAGCGAAACCAAGAAAACTTCGGACTTCTCTAACATCGGTTGGACTCTTCCAATCAACCACGACTTCAATCTTAGAAGGGTCTACCATCACACCTTCTTTATAAATTACATGTCGAAGAAAGGATACTTTAGGTAACCAAAATTCACAGTTGGAGAATTTGGCAAACAAATTTTGACGACGAAGGACACCCAAAATAGTCCTAAGATGAATAGCATGCTCTTCCTCGGTCTTGGAGAAAATAAGGATATCGTCGATGAAAACCACTACACACTTGTCAAGATACTCACTAAAAGTGCGGTTCATTTTATCCATGAAAATAGCGGGAGCATTAGTCAAACCAAATGGCATCACCTTGAACTCAAAGTGACCATACCTTGTACTAAAAGCGGTCTTCGATATATCGGCATCACGAACGGGAATTTGGTGGTATCCGGATCTCAAATCAATTTTAGAAAAAGTAGAATCACCCTTTAGTTGATCGAACAAATCTTCAATTCTTGGCAAACGATACTTGTTCTTTATTATAATTCGGTTCAACTCACGGTAGTCAATACAAAGTCTCATGGAACTATCCTCCCTCTTCACAAAGAGAACAAGAGCACCCCAAGGCGAGGCACTCGGTCGAATGAAACCTTTTTCAATCATTTCATCAAGTTGCTTCCTTAACTCTTTCAACTCGGTTGGAGCCATGCGGTATGGAGCTTTAGCTATGGGTCCGGATCCGGGCACAAGATCAATGGAAAACTCAACATCACGCTCGGGAGGGTTCGCGGGCAAGTCTTCGGAGAATACATTAACAAAGTCACGTACTATAGGTACATCTTCAATCTTTGGTAAGGAGGTAGTTGTAGAAGTCACAATAGATAAGAACACTTGGTGACCCTTTCTTACCATACTCACCAACTTCATTGGAGAAATCAATTGCACACCCATTCGGGAATGAGATCCCTTATAGGTTATTCTAACTCCTAAAGGACTCTTTAAATAATTTTTTGATCTCTACACTCGAATCTAGAGTAGTACAACGCTAGCCAATCAATACCTAGAAATATATCAAACTCTCCTAGGGGAAACTTAAGGAGATTAGCGAGAAAGATGGTTCCCGCAATAGAGATTGGGACTTTCGGGTAAAGAGTAGAACATGAGATAATTTCTTCGGATGGTAAGGATATAGGGGTATCCTCACTAGAAGTAGGCTCGATAGTTAATTTATCAACATAAGTTGAAGAAACAAAGGACATGGATGCTCCGGTATCAAATAGAATAAGACACGGTTGCTCTAAGATTGAGAACATACCCGTAATTATCTCCGGATGAGCATCGGCTTCGGCTCGTCTTAGAACATAGATTGATCCCTTGGGTTTTGCAATTGAAGGGGGCAAATTCCGATCGGTGCAATCATCATAACGGTGATCGGGCTTCTGGCAAAAGTATCAAATGTAAGGTCGGTTGAAGCATCCGACACCGGAGTGGCGTGGTTGTCTACAACGGTTACAAAAGCGACCTTCAGCTTGAGCTTTAAGAGGAGCATAAGGCCTATGAGCCACATTAGAAGTAGCTTGGGGCAAGAAAGGAGCGGGAGCTCTTTCATTTGCATTTGGGGGAGGGTTAAATCTTCGCTTGTTGGCATAAGCATTGGAGTACGAGGGAGTAAACGACCTTTTTCCATAGAATTTTGGCCTAGGTGAGAAGGAAGGAGGGGGACTCTTCATCTTTGCTTCATCCTTGATGGCCTTCATGGAGTTCTCGGCCCAAAGTGCATCATCATACAATTCTCCAAAACAGGTAGAATTTCTCCTTACTTTGCTTTGGAGCAAAGCACTAAGCTTATTACGATAGTAAAAAGCTCGGTCTTCATCATCCTTGATAAGCCTTGGTGTAAAGTGAGCAATCTCGGTCTTCATCATCCACACGGTGTGATCTTGTTCCTAGCAATTTGGCTAGCCACCCAAGCATAGCCTCCTTGGTGATGGTCTTGTCTAAGAGGAGGGGCTTGGTTAACTTGAACATTGGCCGCATCTTGTTGATTCATTAGGACTTGAGCGAGAGCCTCTAGAATGACATTATCTACAAGTCGAGGTCTAATCATCTTAATAAGAGACAAAAACAAATCAAGGTTAACCCTAACACTTAGCATAAACAAAGAGACTACCAAGTAAAGTCCTGAATTTCTACCCATCTCTCATTTCTTATTTAAAGATCAAGTAATTTAAGTTTAAGGTTCACGTGTGTGCGTCGGGAGCGTCATAGGCTCTGATACCAACGATGACAACCCTCGCGATAGCGGAAATAAAACATAACAAGCATGCAATTTATATAGCGGAAAATACGATATTTTTGAAACTTTTTACATGCCAAAAGAAGAGTACGAGGTATGTCAAATAAATACAATGCAAACTAAAGTATAATATACTACAAAGAGACGTAGTCTCTCAAAACGTTATCAAACATAAAAGTTCTTTAAAAAACTAGCTAAGAACGTCTATGGGTGAATCGTCAAGTCCAACGCCCGCTAGCTCACACCCGAACCCAAAAACAAGAAAAGATCCAGCCAAGCAACCTGTTCATTCATGAAACATGAACGCCACAGTCAGTGGGGAGTAGCTCCGGGTTCTCCCAGCCATATCACAAATAACATACTTAAACGGTAATAAACGTATAGAAGCATACACACACACACACACACACACACACACACACACACATATATATATATATATATATATATATATATATATGTGAATTACGAGAAGTATAAATAAGCATTTCAATATATTAAGCTATAGGCGTATAAGGTAACAAGACCGTAAGTATCAGATTATAGATAGACTCGGGGAAGACACCCTTAGGCAAATATATACTCACTAGGGCTTACATCTCACCGTTAGCGGCATATACTTGATAAGATAGAGACTTGACATATAAACCACGCCAATTCATCCAACGGTCACAAATAATCAATATATAAACATCCATCCAAACATACGAATATGGTAACAAAATCTCTCACGGTTAATGACACACACTAGCACCATGTAGATAACAAGTATGATCAATACACTTCCACGGGATAAACATTTCCCTGAACCATACACGATTAATTTTTTGTATATGAAAGACTCATTTCCTTCCGGTAGGATGACGATAATAATACGGTCCTAGTCTAAACATGGCCAGACTCTCGGAATAATCATGTTCCGTTTTGACATGCGATACACATTTCGCATCCAAGACTCGGTCAAACACAGAAGCCGAGTACCCCAAATTCGGTCACAACTACACGAAAAAGGCGGAAAGAGCACAAGAATCATAATGAAGCTGTACGCTACATGCAATGACACCACCTTGCAAGGATACGACATTTGACGGCCGGGTCGATCAACGCATTGCGTTCGCCTCCCAACAACGTCGTCATATCCCCACTAAAACTTGAATTCAAGCAACTAGGATACACCTCCTCGTTCCGACATTCCAGTCTAACGAGCAAGGAGGTATAGCTGGGGAATGAGAGTTCATAGCACTAAAAGATAAGTGCTCAAATCAAAACATAGGTAGAACCGACTCAAATGGGAACATATCAAAAACCGTCACAAAACATGCATTTTTTCGAGTGGAGAGGTAGAAAAGTCGCATTTGATGGAATGAACCTTTCTCGGTGAAAAAAAGGCCGCTTGAAGCTGGGGCGCGTCTGGTGGTATCGCCGGCTCAGTGAGTCCCTTCTTTCGTGATGAACTGTTGGCGGGGGTAAGTGCCTCGTGAATTCCGTTAGCTTCTAGGTTGAAAGATTAATTGAAAAGCGGTCACGACTTCACCTCGACGGTTGTACCACGTCCCTTCAAAATAAATCCTAGCTGGCCGCGTAGTCCAGACACGCCTGGAGTTTGCTCCTAGAAATATAGCCATCCCTACCCCCTCACGGTACCCGCAGACAATTTCACCGATCCCGTCATATCTAATTAGGGTAGAATGTTTATAGGCAGCAGCGCTTTTTAGTTTTTTTCAGGATTTGGCCCGATGTTAACTTCGAACGTCTATCATATGCTCAAGATAGCTTCAAACCCAGTCTTTTAAGGACTTGCAAATAAGAAGTCAAAGGCGGGGGCACCCTGCTTCACTCCCTTGGCAAATCAAAAGGATTTCCCTAATCCTCCCTTCCCTTCACTAGCGCACCTTTTTTTTGAAGGCAGGGAGTGGTAAAAGTGATTTCTTTCCTCTGATCCAGGCCCGCTGCTAAAGAGAGAGCAAGAAAAATAATAAAATGATAAGTCGGGGCTCGTCCCTGGTTAATATTGGATAAACCAGGCTCATGTTCTGTGAGAATACACCCGCTTCACTTAATTTCTTCAGCATTATTGGGCTTTGGTGGTAGCCAGATCAAGATGTTGTGCTGCCCATAGCGGGTGTCCTCCTTATCACCTAAAGATATTTTTAGACAGACTGATTTACGCCGACAACCTGATTGCGACCCATTTTTTCAGTGAGTTCTTCCCTGTATAGTTTGCTGGAGCAAGCAAGGACTGGGCTGCCTGGCTGCCCGCGCTTGGCTCCAACGAAAAGATCTCAATCTTCCAGCCGTCTAGGACTTTCTCACAACTTTCCTCACCGTAACCACAATCGTACGCCTAATGTGTTTGAAATCAAGTAATAATAATGGTATGTATAAGACTATCTTTTTTAGTTTTACCGGTGGCAAAACACAAAAAAATAGGAATCATTGGAATGGGATTGAGCTCGGTCTCCTCTAGCTTGTTTATAAATAAATTGAATTCCCTGGGAACTTTAATAGTAAATGGGACCATCTTTCGGCTAACCTAGCCTCCTCCGTCCATCGGGGCGAGACGAGTCGTTTATCATCACGAAAGGTTAGTGGGTGTACTTTTCTCAATAGAGTTTTTGGAGCACCCCTAGCTCGGTCACTCTGCTTCCAAGTTTGAGGCCTTTCGTTCGGCTGCAGCGTCTTCGACTGCCGATCCAGTCTTCTTTCTAGGGATTGGGCTGGTACTAGTATCGAAACCATAAGGGGCGTTTACGCTGGTGACTCGCTCGTCTTCCGAAGAGAGATGCCCCGGGAGATCTTCAATCTTCTTTTACGGTGAAGTTGAAGTTTCTCGTGCTTCTTGCTGCATTAATAATTTTGCGTAAAAGTTCCTTCAGAGAAATACATTCGTACTCAAAGAAGAACCCTGGTATTAGTTTTAATAATACCAGGGTTCAATCTACTTTAGTTGGAAAATGCAGTCAGATATTTGGCGAGACGACAACTAAGACTACGACTACTCTCCGGCCAGAGAGGAGAGGCGCCTAGCCTGCCAAAAAGAGATGATAGCGCCTAGAGTGAAAGGCTTCCCCCCTTTTTTTTAAGTCCTACCTCCAATCCGCCCCGTGTACCGCTTAGCCGCTTAGCTGGGTGAGGATGACGTTGGGCGGTTCCTTTTGATCCGTCCAAATAAAATGGCGTTTCCAGCTGTTGTTCCCTTCCCCAGGGTAGAAAGCCCTGCCCTCCCTCTCTATCTATCCAAGGGGGGAATTTAATTTTAGTTCCTTAATTAAAATTTGATAGAAGGCACGAAGGCCTAGCCCGACTACGACATTCAAAGACAAGCTTGAATCTCGGCCTGGCTCGATACATCATTTTGTATGGTGTCAGTGTACTAGCAGTCTTCTCTAGAAATAAATGGCTCTATCAATAACCAAGCCGGATCTGGCTGTGGGATTTGTTTCACGAGCCCGAGCGGTGAGGGCCCCCGGGGCGGACCCCAACCGACGTGCCGCCGTTGAAAGCCGGCACAAGCACCGTTCTTCTTAGTTTACTTACTCACGATCCTAGTATCGAACATATTTTTTGATTATCGCTGTCTAAAGAAGGCTCGGTAGAAGCATATGACTATACCCCACTGAGCAAATAGCCCGTCGTGCGGGCCCCCCAGAGGGAGGCTTGCCGCAGGAGGATGCACGGTAGCGTTCGTGGTGCTGCCCGCCCCCGAGGAAGTGGGCCGGAGGGCGCAGCAACAAAGGGAATAGGGTGTTTCGGGAGGGGGGAAGCCGTTTAACGTTTTTTAAAAACCCCAAAATAGCCCAAATTTACGCCTACGCGCCCGGTTCATCTAAATCTTCAACAAAAGGCTCATTAGAGTCAAGGTACCTTTCCAACAGAATCTAGGTATTTATTTTCTTTACAAGAAAAAGGGTGTGCGGCGCCTCCTCCCACTGCTTGAGAGCTTACGGGGAGGGATTGCCCTTTCTAACGCATATTCAACCAATTAGGACCCAACAACTTTCAAATAAGTTTCGTGCGCCTGCGCTTAAATATTTAAACAGGTAACCTGCGCTCCGCTCCTTTGATTCTTCTCTTTTTTATGGGTGCCGAACAACAGGAATTAAACCCGCGCATGATGGCCTACTTCGAATTCGAACAGTTGCCCCCTAACCATGTACCAATCTGCTACTTCCCTGATTGGTCGTAGGTTCGAATCCTACTTGGGGAGCCTGTTGACACACTCAAATTATGTCCAAAGGGGAGTTATCTAAAAAAAAATTGATAAGATTTGATTCTCCAACTAAAAACTCACACGGTATCTCCCCATGGCCTTTCGCCTCTTAAAGCGCTTGAAATGAGTGCAAGTACATCACACCTCCTACGGTGGCCAATAAGCAGGCCTGAGAAGAAGCTTTAACCGAGTAGAATACTTTGTCCCTCTGATCCACTTTCACATTCGAGTAGGGCCAATCCAAATTTCAGCCAACTAGTGAACTGTCCTTATTTGCCAGCTCCAGAAGGACTTTAGAGAAAGCTGTGTCCGATACGGGTTGAGAAGAGGAAGTTAGCACCCACATGGTAGCGATCCAACTAAAGATTTTAATTCCAGTGGGGCCGGGGTGAAATCACACGATGCCTTCATTGGGGTACTCTCGACACCTTTGCTGCTTTAATTTTAAATGAAAAAATAAATTTCGTGTGAACTTTTCATCGAACCTTTGCTGCATTTTACAACTATTTTGGGGGGATCGTGATACGTACTAGTATCGAAAGGTTAACCTATTCGGGAATCTCCGAATACCTTATATAGTAGATATAGGCGCCGGTGGATGAAGGGGGAATTTTGTACAAAAGCACAGGATCTGGGTAATCAAAGAAGAACCCTGGGATTGCCCGGGCTTGGCCCCTGCCCGGGAACGAGTCCACAGATTCATTCACTAACGTACCCCAGGGAAGAAAGTTCGTTGCCTCCACCAACTCCCAACAAGCTTGCTTGCCGGCAACTAGCTAATCAGACGCGAGCCCCTCCGCCTGTGCCGATCCTTCTAACAAATTACTCGCGGCACCTATCTTCTGAGCCGGGGCAGGGGCAGAGGGAATTTCCGGTGGAGCGGATTTTACTATTTGGTGGGAAAAATCCAACCACGCCCGTTGCCACGAAATTCTTGAGAACTAGGACGGGGCGGTGTGTACAAGGCCCGGGAACGGCACCCAGAGACGAAGAAGGGCGTATTAATCGACGAAATGCTTCAGGCGTCAGCAGATGAAGACTCATCGCAGCACCGCAGCAATGAGGGATGTTGGCGAGCAGGCAGTTGGCACAACAAACGTCTATGAACAAGAGTTAGTGGCCCTAAAGCCCTTCTCACCCGAAGGTATAACTTTTCCTGCCAAACCTGCATGTGGCTCGTCCGTGCTTTCCGAGACGCTGCCTATGGAAAGACTACTGGGCCTCCCAGGTATCCTCAACATTGTTGTATACTCTGATCCGGTCGAGATAGTTTTCGTTTACAGCGCGTAGGCTTTTAATTTTTTCAAATGAACGATTTGTGTTCGTCCGCAAAGGGAGCAAACCAAAACACCCTCTTTATACGGTACCGGAGGATCAATTGCTGGAGCCGTTTTGGGAAGTAAGAAGTGAGTCTACGGTTAGCCAGCAAAAGGTTATTCTTATTGATCGGTTTGCTTGCGAGCTACCAAGCTGCTCTACCCCCCTTCGGTAGCCAGCTAAGGTTGGGATTTCTGATTGTCTGTCTTTCCTGAGGGGTAGAAAGAATCAATTCAGTCTAGTTTTCCCTAAAAGACTATTTAGATACGCTCGAAGGACCCCTTCTCATCTAAATAGACTACGCCAACCATGGCACTCAGCCGTGATTCCCAAGTCTAAAACTTTCAGAGTTGAACTCTCAAAACACCGAGAAAATGAAACCTTTCGCCAAAAAATGAGATTCTTGCCGAATCCGAGTTTGCTTTTTTAAAAAAAAGGGGCACCTGATCCCTGTTTTCCGTACCGATCTAAAGGCTTTTTTTATCGTTTCCGTTTTGGCCTCTGGGCACGTTGGAACCGCATGAGTTCACCGGGGCTAACCAACCCGCGGATCTGCCCCCGAAAGCCTAATTTTCCCTTGGGATTGGTGTACATCGACTTGTAATAGACTTCATGTTTGATACTTTTCCCTAACTTCCCTAACCAAAGGCCTGAACACACAGATTCCTTTCAACAAGACTTTAATCAGAGGTATGAAATGACTCGCATATGACAAGGCTTATTCCTCAAGGATTGGGTGGAGGAGCAGACAGAGGTAATGCTGGGAAAGAGGTAGGAGAAGAAGACCCCACAGGTTGCTTCCGGGACAGGATCAGAGTCTCCTTTTGAGGGAGAACTTGATGTGACTACTATTAGACCTCCTCAACACTTCTTCTCTCGAGAGTACAATTGAACTCCTCCCACCTATCCTACACATTTAATTTTTTTAATAATTAGTTTTTAATAAAAAAGAAACGAGAAAAGTACCAAGGAACATATCGGCATTAATACCCGAGTATTTCTCTGAATTAATAATTTTGCTGCATTAATAATTTTGCTGCATTAATAATTAATTTTTTTAATAATCTGATGATTCACTCGTAAAAGTTCAATCTTCGGCAGCATCCTAGCTGCATTTTAAATGAAAAATTAATTATTAGGTCTAAAATTGGGCAACAAAACTTAAGGTCAATTTTTAATGCAGCAATTTTGCTGCATTAATAATTTTGCTGCATTAATAATAATTATCTTAATAATCTAATGATTCACTCGTAAAAGTTTAATCTTCGGCAGAATCCTAGCTCTAGCAACGGCTGGCGCTTTCACCTAGTTTTTCCCTAAATAAACAAATCAAATAAATTCATCTATGTTAGAACATTTATGTGAATGCTATTTTGAGTGAGTGCGACTGGACTACCTGTGGAAGGGAGTAGGTTCCAGCCGATCACCGAGCAGTGTCCGGTCTGAGAGGTCTTGCACTTCCAAGTGAAAGACACCAAAATTGGCCTAGGCACAACTATAGCGACATCTTCTGAATCTGAGGCGCAATGCACGCTGCTTGTGTGCTTCCTGCCCGCGCCATTCAAGATATTCTGAGGCAGAGCAGTAACCGTATTTGGTGGAGTAGGGGAACGTACTCGTGAAGCCGGGTCTGGAGACCGAAGGGAAGCCGCATGCCGAGGTTATAAGAGAAAGGTAGCCCCGTGTCGGGCTGCAGCCGTTGGTGCTTTCCTGTCTATGGGTCTAAATTCTCCGGGGGCCGGCCGTTCTAAATTCCTGGGTTGGGTCGGATAGGAGGGGGTCTTTCCGACTCCTTCTTTCTTGCCACGTACGTAGGCTGATTGACTATCTGAAGTTCCCAGCCTTAAGGTAATGCCCTTATCCCTACATGAGCCTACATCATTTAAGTAATGCAAGAAAGGAAGGGGTCCATGTAGCTGCTGCGTCCGATCACGACTTTGAAGACCATCACTCGGCCCGTGAGTTGGGTTCAAAACGTCGTCAGACAGTCCGACATACCAACCACGGCTTGTGTGAGAGAGGAGCAAGGCGTGAACACGCCTCGTCTTTCCTATACCATTTACTTGCCTGTAAGCTGGGGCGAAACAAACTTGTTTGGTTTGGCTCGAAGCAAGGGATGGCTAGTTTAGGATGCTGAACATCAGGACTGGTTGTAGGGTCTATAAACCCATAGAGAGGTGCACCTAATTTAAGTGTGTCAACAGGAGGATTGGTCAGCCAGCCCGGAACCTAAGCACAAGCCCGAGCCTATTCGCCCAAGCCACACAAGCCCCCTGCTTCATGATTCTCATTCTTAAGCCCCTCTCCTACCTCAAAGGGGTCTGTTATTCCGCTTTCCCTAAACGTTGTTGGGCACCACCTCCCCTATTAGCGCCAGAGCTTACCCTTGCCCTAATCTCGCCAGGGCTGGCTAAGCGGTTGGCGCCTCCCTTGTTTAAGTAAGAAAGTGGCTTGGTTCCGCCTCGAGAAAGGGGCTCTCCCCGATCTTAGGTGAAATAGTCTACCGTTTTAAGGTGTTGATCTCTCCACCGGATGAACCATATAGCCAAGAGAAACCATGACTATCATTTGGAATTTCATCTTTGGACCAAAAACCGTTAAGATCTTCCGGTAAAAACAAATGGTAACTGAATCATCCCAATAGTTCCGAACAAGGCTAGCCACGGTTGGACAGAGATGTCGTAGCGGTCGCTCAAGATCTTTGGTCTCTACCCGTCCCACACTCGTGAATGCCTAGCTCTCCGCAAAGATGTCAAAAGTGTTCCGCCTCTTCTCGTCCAATCATCCTCATCTTAGTAACGAGCCTACTTCCGAGCTCCAATCCCGTAGATAGAAGTAGCTATACGATCCATTTCGATTCCCCCGGTTATCTCGCTATTTTTCTTTATTATGGGAAGCTGCTTCGCCGAGATCCTTTCGATGACCTATGTTGTGCACATAGTAGGCTTACTAACTACCTGAAGGTACTTTTATGACTTTTAAAGATGTCTTCTTCTTCTTTCAACAACTGGCCCTTTTTGGAGTGACGAATGCTGTATGTGTTCCTCCAGGTTATGGTATGGGACCCACCACACTCCTTGCGAATAAATTCAGGAAAAACCTCTAGCTAATCAGACGCGAGCCTGGACTTTTGATTAAATTTTTTTTATTAACCTCCCGTGGGGACTAGTTTCAAGCGGAATCCGAATAAAGAAAGGCAGGGCTTCAACTTCAACTGAAGCACGCGAGACTGGAGAACTTCATTCCACTCAGTGCAGTCAGCCGCTCCTAGATCAGGGAATTAGAAAGCCCTTTATTACTGATTTACTGCGCTTTAATATAAGTTTGCCAGCATAACAATTGGGCTCATGCTCGTAAGGAGAGGGAAGGCCAGACTTAGACCTCTCTTTCCCGAGCTTGCCCAAAGCTTCTAATAAGAGGGAGCGAATCATCAGAAACGACAACAGGGTCGAATCATCAGAAAGGAGAGGGAATTCACCATGCTAATAAGAAAAACGAGCGATTGTTTTTCGTTCATCGGGCTAGCATCTGTCCTGCTTCCTTTTCTTGTTGATCCCCGAACCCTTTCAACATAGCAATGGATTCTTAAATTAATACAATCACCCTTTTCATCAATAGGAACATCCACCGCGCGATCGGATTCAATCAAAATTTTATTTTCAGGTTTTGTGGGTAGTGTCTCGAGCAAATCCTGGCCGGTTTTGGCGATCTTACCTGGGATCGCAAATCCCAAGTCGTTTCAGGCGCAAAAACCTCAACAGCTGTGTTAGAGGTACGAGGGAATTTCTGGTGGAGCAGTGAAATGCGGAGGGTGAGTCAGGGCCTAAGATCAGCCTGAAAGGCGTAGTCGATGGGGATCTCCCTTGAAACAGGATCTCAGTCGATCCTTTTCTTCTGGCTCTTTTTCAAATTCCATAAATATTGGTTGATCGAGCTACATGGACCCAATCCTTTCTGTTGTTGCCAACGCCTACCAAATAGCTCTCCTCCAGCAATGTACACTCTCCCTTCAACCCTTTGAGCGAAATGCGGCATAAAGGAAGGAAAATCCATGGACCGACCAAGGGTAGCGTGTTTGATCAATTGGTAACTATACCTCGGGCTTTTTTCCCTCTTGCGACTCCCCCACTAGCAAACATCGAGCAGAAGCTGAGGTTTATAAGAAGCAGACCAAGGTTCCCATCATACTATGGGAGCTGGCCATGCCCGAAGTCGCCTCTCCGGACATCTACTACCACTGCAGTGCATTTCATCGACTAAAATCAGGTAAACTAATCTTCCTGGCGGTGGAAGATTCTAATCCCTTTCTTATACCATACGAGGGCAGACTGAAGTAGTATCTTCATTAGCCGCAACTTACTATACTATCGAGTGAACCAGTCCTGTACTCGTGGAACGCCTAAACTAGGTTGCTTGCCTATTTATCGACAATATTTTTTCGTTTCGTTCAAACAAAAAATGCCTCCTTACTTCTTAGAGCAAAAGTAATTAGAAGCCACATGCGGGGAAACGTGCACGTGTGGTTGTGGCCGGGCTTTCGCTTATTTATTTTTTTTACAAGAAAAAGGCGGGGTAGCAGAAAATATAGCCCGAAGGGGAGCGGGATCGGTCAAATTGTCTGCGGCCGAGCAACGAATAAGCGACCGAAGGAGTGAATGCAACGTCTGTGTTGGGTCGGCGTCTTTCTTTTATGAAAATTGTGCGACCATGGTCGCAACATGTATCAGAGCTGAAATCAGAGCATAATCCTCTGCCTGATTTGACGGAAACCCACGGGAAAGTAAAGTCAGGGCTAGTGGCAGGGCGTCATCCTATTCTACGCTCCGACTTGTCCCCAGGAACTTGTTCAAAAATACCGTAATAAAAGTCACATTGTTCGAGGAACCCTAGATGTTGTTCGACGCCTTTGTCGCTTTATTCGCCTGCGTCTTCCGCAGCTGTAGCTGGCTGCGATTGAAGGTCCCGCATCGAGAGGGGGGATTCATCCAATTGTTTTGATCGTGTGCCTCCCAATCTTTTTCGGGTCGTTAAATTAATTAAACCTGATGCCTCCGTAATATCTAACAAGTGGAGTCTTATGTCGGGAAATAAAGGTAGTCCTAGTCTTCTTTAAAGCTGGCTTAAAAAGAGGCCTGACATCTACACCTGTCTTATTTACGAGACTTTCTGGCTCCTATTTCTTCTATCAAAAAATTTATTTTCTTCCACAGACTAAATACATGGATTGACGACTTGTAATAGGTCTTTGCTTGAAGGACACCCGAAATCAGATACAAATAAGTCTCTTCCATCGGGAGCCTTTTTTTCATGCTTTCCAAGAGGTCTGGAGAAAGCTTTTCTGGTTTGTGGTTTTTAGCGGCTATTTGGCTTTCGGTCAACCTATCCGCTCACAAAACCATTCCACGCGGAGAGGTGGTTGGCTTAGCCGTGGCGCGAAGCCGGAATTCCAAGCAAATCCTTGACTCCTCAGCAATTTTTCAAAAAAGAAAAGTCAATTTACAAAGTCAATTTACCATAGAGGGATATTATAGATTTTATTGTAATACGCCCATCTATGAAGAAAAACCAGGCTTAACCTATCCGATTCAAAAAGAGCATTGGAGCCATTATTTGAAGCCTAAGAAAGAGAGGAGATTTATAAAGAATCCGTAAATTGGGCGAGAGGAAACTTTCACGTCCAATTTTGAGAATTCCCTGTCTTTTGAAGACGGCTGCACAAGCAAACGATGATTGAGAGGGCACCGTCTTGTGCAACGCAACGGCCGGATTCCCTCTTTTCTTTATAGCTAGTGGCTGGAATTCTCCGTCCGATCAGCAATAAGAGGCTCTGAGCACATTGGGATTTTCTTCATTACAATTTTTGCCATTCTGGAATCAAAGTACGATCCTCAAATCCTATCCCTCAACAGCCACGCCAACAACATGCTTTCCCCGGCTACCATACAAGATTGAAAAACTCCCGTGTTGGTAGAGGCCACTCAAGATATTCTGACTCTGCGCGCGGAAAGGCTTTTTATTACGCACGCTATCGCTTGACTGACTGGCCAATTCATTTCTTATCAACTAATAAACAGGTGAGAACCAGGACAAACTCCTTTTAGTTTTTTCTCGTTCCCCCTATCATGTTTTCATGTGAATTTTACTCCTTAAATCAGCGCTCCCTCTGTTCTGACACCTCTGCGCTATGCTGGGAGAAATGATCAAATCTCATTCTCCACTCGGCCACTCTCCCCTTACCGCACCGAGGCCCTCCTCAATGGGTTCTAAGAAGGAGTGGTCCCCCCGGACCGCCCGGATCCCACGCCTTTTACGGCAGGCAGCTTGTTTGGGCAGAATGCTTTCTTCGAATCGAGTGTCTTAAAAGGCTTGATGCCTCGCTTCTTTTTAATGGGTCGCCCATTTCTAGCGCTTTTGAAAGAAGCTACGGCTTGACTGATTTTTCTTTCGTGCCTTCCTGGAATGAGAGATGATAGAGGGAAGCTCTGGCGCTAATAAGGGAGGTGGTGCCTAATAGCACTACGCGTCGTATTTGGCCAACAACCGGCAGGGAGCACCTCAGTATTGGATTCATGGGCGGGTGGACCGGTATGTGTATCCAAATCCGCTTCTTTCCGAGTTGAAGACTAGCCCTTTTTCCTGATAGTTATTTACTTAATGGCACTTGGGACGACTTTAAAGCAGACTTCAAAAAGCAATTCTACCTGTCCAGGGTTGAGCCCTGGGATTTGACGGTGCCAACCGCCTGTATTCGAACCAGTTTGTCCCACCCAAGGAACCCAACAGCGTTCTTCCCCAGCGAGAAATCCCCCGTCATTTCATCCCTTAAACTCAGCCTCAGGCTATGCTATGTCCTCAATCTGCAAACAAGGACACCTTGACTTGAGAAGGAAGGGACGCGGATACCTCTGACAAGCAAGCTTGTTAGCCTATCCTTGTTTGGGCACAGCACTTGCTGCGGGCCTCCCTTCGGGGGCCCGCACGACGGGCCTTTTGGACAGCTTTCAATGGGTTGCTTTATTCTTTAGATTTTGGCACTTAACTGGAGGAAGCGCTACCATAGCGCAAATGCATGTTCTAGGAGCTAACTTAGTTAAGAGGCTGGATGATGATTTATCGGTATCGTATCCATCGGCTTCTGGGACAGCCCCGTCGACAATGCCCTCTATTTTTTTTGGTTTATTTATTAAAAATTTTCATTTAAAATTAAATGCATTAATTTTACGAGTGGAATATTAAGTTTTCCCACCGCTTTTGTCTCGAAGAGCCAACAAAAAAAAAAGGGCAACCAGATCACCAACCCGAACTTCATCAACTTTGTTTAGTTAGGATCGAGACGACTCTCCTCGGGTTTGGGCTATGCCTCTTCGCAAGCAGACAAGAAGCAAAGCGGATGAAGCAGTCGAAGACGGGGTAGAAGGTGAGGCCTACTAGGCAAGAAAGAGGATAACAAGTTCAAAATTATGTCGCGGGCAGGCAAGAGACAACCTGGCGAACTGAACATGAAGATTTGTAGCGCCTATAACCAAGTAGCCGTAAAGGGAGGTTGGGGATTTTACGTAGGCGGCGAGGGAGTCCGGTGGACTGCCCCAAACAAAAATCTAGTGGTGCTACCCAAAGACTGAAATGAATAGCCATCGCGCACTGAATCCTACTTTGTTAGGCGGGAATTGGCTCCGACCGCATCCTCGACCGGAACCTCCGTTCCTCCAACCCGAAAAGACTCTAAAATCATTACGACCTAGTAGGCTAAAATAGCCTAGAGATCGGGCCACCCCGATAAAAGAGTTAACTAAATATCAAATCGACCCTTTGATCCGTCTTAGAGCCTTTGTGGCATCCTCGCAAGACCACGTTCCTAGAATACTCGACCCAAAGGGCGAAGCGGAATACCAGGCCACACACCTCATCTGGAAATATTGTTCTGGGGGGGGGGGGATGATACCTATTGGCGGTAAAAGGGACCGAGATGTTATCGCCATTCATGGAGGTTGATAAGATCCTTCCATTTACATTTAGCAGCTCCGAAGTAAACGGAGGACTTCATTCAGTGACTCCGCGAGAATCGGTTG
Source organism: Heliosperma pusillum (assembly GCA_022085475.1). Classification (NCBI taxonomy): domain Eukaryota; kingdom Viridiplantae; phylum Streptophyta; class Magnoliopsida; order Caryophyllales; family Caryophyllaceae; genus Heliosperma; species Heliosperma pusillum. The sequence goes on along the minus strand of JAIUZE010066700.1, from coordinate 23,485 downwards.
CTCAGTTAAGGCATTACTCGCACGGAGACAGGAAAGCAGAAAAAATGCTTCGGAAAAAGATCCATCAAATCAGTGAAAATGAACTTATAACAGGATTTCCAAAAATACGCGCTCAGTTCTTCTGAGCCAGGATTAAACCTTTTGCCCCGAAATCAAGAGCAGCGGGCACCCGAGGGCAAAACAAACTTGTTTGGTTTGGCTTGAAGTTACCCAATCATTCGTCGTCATACGACTCCGTCCCGGAATCAGGCCCTCCTCTCCTGTGAGAAAAGAGCCCCCTCGAGTTCAGCTAAGCTCCGCTTCGTTCCATAACAAAAATACCTTGATTTGACGAAAAAGAGTCAGATAGTCGATGACAACCAGGAGGTGGGCTTGGAAGCCGTCCGTGCTTTCCGAGACGCTGCCTGTGACTAATTCTAGAAAAGTAGATCCGGAATCACGGTAGGTTGGGACAGCGCATTCAATTCCTGAAAACAGGGCATTCGGGCAGGACAGACTTCTTCTTGGGCTTCAGCGGAATCTCCTGGACAGGCAATTCAAAAGACGGCTACTTAGCCCTACATTAGCGAGGTAGGAGGTTGGTTCCCATTTGATTTCCCACCTATATATAGCGTATCTTGCCTTGCCTGGCCAAACGTACACACAACAGGAAGGTCTTTCTTTACCCCTACGGGGCGATTGAGTGGGCCGAGCCGAGGATTCAGGAGGAAAAGGAGTAGGAGCTAGCCTATTATTATCAACTAAGGCGAAAATATCGAATGGCATGGAAATCCAGCTTCCCCCTCTTCCTGCCTACCCATTATGGGGTTCGTCCACGGAGGGTGAGTCAGGGCCTAAGATCAGGCCGTCACTAGCTTGCCATAGATTTGTTCACTAGCAAGCGTGCTTGGGCCCGCCGGAGAGGAGAGGCGCTTAGCTTGCCTAAGCAGACTCTTAGTCTTCCAAGAAGGGGGCGAAGCAGTGAGGGAGTAAGCCTGACCAATCTTCCTCTGTCTCAAAACGCCTTGTGGTGCATACCCCCCTCTCTGCTTCTCGGGAAAGAGGCATGCCCTTCTGCACCCTAGGATAGAGAGAGTCTGCTTTGCTTGAGGGTTGGACCGAGGTAGAGCACTCAATGGGCTAGGGTGGCCCCCACGCGTCTTTAATCATGATTTCCGAGCCAAGTGGAGCATGCATGAAGGAGGGCTTTTGTGCTAACACTAAAATGAAATATAATAACCTGGGTGGGAAGGGCTCTTCCCAAGCATAGTGGGGATCACAAGCCAAAATATCAGGTTTCCCGCGGAGACGGCAGACTCGCCAGTCAGGCACACCGTTGGTAAATCCAAGCAAGCTTTCTACCAGGGCATTTCTTGGCTACTAGGGTGAAAGCTACACCAACCTAACTTTGCTTTGTTTCAAATATCAGTTTAGAAGCGGGGACCGAGTTTTATTTCTTGTAAACTTCTCAGTTCCTATGCCTAAATCCCTGTCCTTAAGCCGTAGCATGCGACTATGGCAACTCCCCCGTGGAGGTTCGGGGATTAGACACCAAACTCTAAAATATTGCGAAAAATTTCACGCGTTACGGAAGACATTCTTCCTCTCATTCCAAGTAGGTAAGCTGCTGGTCGAGGCTGCTCTGGATAAAAAGCTTTCCTCATATTTATTTCGTACCCTTTGCTCAATGAGAAAGGCATGCATCCTGGCTCCCGAGACTCTTTCATAGAATTCCAACAATTACCAGCCTTCCTTTTACTTTTAAGGCCTATCTGGAACACGAGCGGGATCCCCTTAATAAGGGGACGGCAGTGGTCCGCCAGCAAGCTCGGAAATCCCTGTGATCCTTGCCTCGGAAGCTCTCTTGAGAAGAAAACCGTTGGTTTGACCGACGAATTACGTGGGCGATTTCTTCCTTAAAAGATATTTTTTTTTCAAGCGAGCGGAGGGAATGAAACTTCTTTGATATGGCGACAGGTCATGAACCCACGCTTCAGGGACTGCAGTCACCAAGAACATGTAATTTGCCCTTTCTCCACCTGACGGATGGGCCAATGCCATCTCGAGAAGACATATCCCTAAGCCTACGGCGATATAAGCGAGTGGGATATCATATATTCTAAACATGAATATTTAATGTTATTACGTAAATTTATACAATAAATGAACCGTAGAAACTATCATAAGTGAGAGTATAAGGAAAGAAATGGAGAAGGGAGCACAGGGGGTGCCAGCCGGTTAAGGGGACTGGCCGCCGGCTACCCGGCTGGCACTTCAGCAACATTCGAAAAACCACCAAAAATACAGGGATGTCCCAGCCGGTCAGGGGGACCGGCCGCCGGCTACCCGGCAGGGAACACATGCCAACATAAGAAAAGAAGAATAGAGAAGGGGTGTCCCAGCCGGTCAGCTGACCGGCGGCCGGTCGGCCGGCTGGGAATTACACAACACCAAAAATACACGAAATACCAATTTCACTTCTGCCGCGTTCCCAGCCGTCGGCTAACCGGTGGCCGGTCGACCGGATGGGACTACATACACACGAAATTCATCAACACTTATCAACATTCATTAACAATCATCAACCATCATCAACAAACATCAACAATCATCGACAAACACAAATTCTATGAATACTCATCCTTTTGCAAATATATTTACTAACATGAAAACACATTAAAAGCCTAATAATTGTCACTAGACATTTCGTAAACATCAATCAAAGCATTTACAACACGTATTGATATCGAGTAACCCTTCACCGTTACCTTTGTGCGTCTTCAATCGTCTCCTAAGTCTTCCTCAACGAGATAGTAATCCTTGTCGGGGTCTTGAAGGTCTCAACCTACACAAAGACAACAAAAGATGAATACAATTCACCTTTGAGAAAGACGGAAAAATTGAAAATGAGAAAGATGGTAATTTTATTACCACAAAAGGTAGAGGAGGATAAGAGGGGAAGATTATGATGAAAATAAGAAGATTTGGGTGAGGAATGGATGAGTTATGAGGAGCTTGAGTTTGATCAAAAATGGTGGTTAGGGTTTTTGGTTACTTGGTGAGGAAGAAGGTGAGTGGAAAAAGTTGAGGGAGTTAGGGTTATAAGGATGAGTGGAAAAATGAATGAAAAAAAAGCCCAAAATGCGGCTTAAGGCTTAACCCACACGGAATTCCGAGTAGAGTCCGAATACGAACTCGGATTTGCTAAGTTAGACACGGTAAACTAAGTTCTAGACAAAAACTAAAATTGCGCTAACTAGTATCCGTATAATATTCTTAAAACAAAATATGGTACATTTGCGGGTGTTACAGGCTGAGACTTACATAATACCAAAAATACTTCGAAATACCAATTTCACATCAGCCACACTCCCAGCCGGTCAGCTGACCGGCGGCCGGCCGGCCGGCTGGGACTACATATGCACGAGAATCATCTACCAACACCAACAATCATCAACAATCATTAACCAACACAATTTCTAACACTACTCATCCCAATCCAACCATATTTGCTAATATCAAACCACATTAAATGCCTAATATTTACTAATATCAAACGACACTAGTCTGAGTCGGAACGCTCTAGAATACTATCTTTTGATTAAACTTATCTCGTATCTTTTTAAAAAAGGAAGTATAGTTCTACTACAATTACATAAAAGAAACGTGGATGTTTTCCTTCTGCAGAAGGAAACCTCTGGGAAATAACGCAGCAGGTGCTGCGCCCCTTTGAAGGATCGCAGCTCCTGCTACGCCTTTTCCACAGCGTGTTTTCACTGTTTTCAAAATATTTTTCATATATCTTTATAAAGTTCGAGTCATTTTAAAAGTCTTCATATTTTCTACTATAAAAAGAGAGATACGTTCTCACTTTTTAGGCACGCGAGTGTTCCGCCCTTCTCTTCTCTCTTTGCAATCTAGACCTTGCTCTAAGCTTTTCGTCATCTACGTGCTTGATCAATCAACCACGTATGCTCAGATCCTTCTGGGTACCCGTCACGTTTCCATGACCGACCAATTTGACCACTACACAATAAATCAATCAATAAATCAATTAATCAATCGATTTTTTTTTAATCCTTTAACGAGGGCACTTTCTACATACATTCAAGTCAAGCTATCGCTAAAATGTTAATTTAGTTAATCCCCTTTCGTCAAACATGTAAGTCTGAGTGTTTAAATACCATATTTTTTTTTATATTCGTTCAATTAATGTAACATTCACGTCAGAAATAAATTCAAAGTCGATTTTAATCAAAACTTTTTTATAAAACCTTTTTAGCAGTGATCATGATGTCAGGAAGAATCACAGCAGCAGCTGCGCCTTCTGGGAGGATCGCAGCATATGCTGCGCCTCTTCCAGAGGCTGCCCTGCTACTGCTCTTCTTCTTCTTCCTCTAGTTTCTGTAAACGCGTTCTTAATTTATTTTCTTTGTTTATAAACTGTAAATCGTATTTATCTTTCACATAAAACGTTTTGTTCTTGACTTAGATTCCTAATAATTCAATATTAGCGGGTTTTCGTCTTTGAATCAAATTTGGGTTTTAGAGGTTCGATTCGTTCATATCAAATCTCTGGATTCATAGTTGATATAAATTGTAGTGTAATTAATATGTTAAATCACTTCTACTCGAGTCATAGGTCAATAATCCATCGTATATATACAAAACAACATTAAATGGTCGCGATTCTGACTTCACAGTCAGAATTCAACTCAAGAACATACGCAACAAGCCATGCGCCTCTTCCAGAGGACGCGGCTGTTGCTGCACCTGTTCTGGGTTGACTTATGTCCCTGAACTATTACTCGTATTATCGCTCCTAATCTGTATTTTAGTTTTTCAAACCTTTTCCTTTTCTTCAAACCTCCGTTTTGAGTATATTTATGACGTAGATTCATTAATCCTTTGTAATCTTTGTAATCCATTGTAATCTCATTTAGTCATTGTAATTGTATGATTTCTTTCCCTTTCGTACGTAATTCATTCGAAATTCCTAATTTCGACATAATTGAATAATTGAGTGCTAATTACGTGTTCACCGACATAGTCTAATCCACATGCTAGAATTAAAATGTTGGATGTTGTATTGCATGCATATAATCGATAACATATCAAATACGAACGATTTCCCTAATCATTTGTTGAGGCCGCTATCGAGGCTGGCGGGATTAGGTGTTTGATTAAAGAACTTCCTAATACGTACCCTCACCCCTTACACCAGATCTTTCTGAACATCCGTGTTCATTGGCATTCACGAGAGTTATTCTAGACATAGAATGCAAAGGGTAACGAGTTCTTAGTATTCATGTCATTACTTTGTGTCATGACATGACATAAAGTATTCGAACGGTTCCAATTTCCCATAAAAATTTGTAGCGACTCTACAAATGCGTATTTCTACGCTAGTCCATCCAAGTGCGCCTCTCCGTGGTTCTCCGTGTACCACTGTCCGGCAAGGATCACCAATCTGTGTATCACACCTTACTATGACCTTCCATAGTAAACAAGGATGCTACCATCTCGGTTGCCCGAGGTAGTACATATTTAATAGACCATAATGAAAAGACATGTGTAAAAGTAATGTTAAAAATAATTACATCGTCATATTCAATTATCAAAAACACGTCTGAAATTAACTCATAAATAAAGTCTATGACACAATTAAAGAAAAAGACTCGTTAGCAGCGTCAATCACATCCGATTCGCAAAGCTTGCTCAAATGGACGGAATACCTTCTAAACTCCTCCTTACCATTTCCCAATGGAGCACATCAATTTTGAAAACACAAACGGGGTCGGTACCATCATACATCAATCAACGTATAATAATAAAAATACTCATCACAGTGTAACCAACAACCAACACCATCACCATACACAAGTAATCGAGATACCCTCGCTACGGTAACCCCTGCCAGTGTCAAACTGCAGATCTGACCGTCGTACCACCAACCGATGCCAAACCGTAGCACTCGACATCAAAAGCCCATCTCACCGCAGCTAGAGTTCCCGCAAAATTAATGTGAACATCCCCCTCGTGGCGGGAGAGACACGAGAGGCGAATTCCGGGCGTGGAACCTGAAAGTCCTAGACCTCTAATTAGACTCCTCTAATTAGTTCATTAAATTACATTAACTTAATGATTTAGGATCTAGTTATCATGCATGCAAATATAAAAGCATAAATATAAAGATAAGACGAAAATATCCTTACATTGGGAATTTTAGGTTCAATATGGGCACAATAAGAACTCCTTCTTATTGTTCTTGAGCATGAAGTTAATGGATGATCCTCCATAAAACAACCTCCAAAGTAGAAGGCCTCCTTCTTGTTGCACCCAAGATTAAACCCAAATAATCTTAGCTTATTATTAACTAGATAATAAGTAAGAATTAATATTACTAATATTATTGTATTACTACACTAGTAATATGACATGAATATTAGTTTGCATGTGAGTTTAGAGAGATGTTGGAGGTTTTAGAAAGAAGAAGAAAATAAGCATAAGAATGAAGAAAAAAAACTGAACTTTTGTTCTATTTAATAGCCTCTTGACAAGCACCCTCTAGCCCCAAAATGGGTGATTTTATTCTTATTTTATTCACATGCATAATGGTAGTGTATGGGATTGTATAATAATAATGATCATGTGTCGTACATGTCATAATCATATGGTGGAGTGTGCAATTGGTAGAGCAAAATCACTAGTGATGTTGTCTACACAAAACCGGTGCACATGAGTCCACAATGGACCATTTTGATTTTTGATATTTGTCCCACTAATACTTATTAATCATATGCTTAATTATCTTGTATAATTAAGTGTTAATTTGATCATATAACAATTATATGACACAAATTAATAAACAATATGTAGTTAACCTTTAAGTGATATTTTACCATTATATCAATATATAATGGATCCCACAATGCCCAGTTAATTTATTTTACAACTCCTTGTAAATATAATTAACTAATTACCTCTACCACAAAATATATGCATTACCTCAACTAATTTAATGAATTAACGATTAATCACTAAATTAAATCTTATTTAATCGTATTAAAATAAGACGTAAAATTTATTCAGTCAGTTTTCGTATAATTGACTAATAAACTTAAGTAGAATGAGTTCCTAACTCAATTTCCAATAAATAACTCTCGTAACTAAAAGTACATATCAAATATATGTGATGCCCTAATTAAACTGTATCGTATACAAATAATTAGTATTCTATTTGGGTCTCATCCTATAGGTATTAACTTCTTCGGGCCACTCGAGGAGTAGTAACTGGAAATGCGTGGCCACGCTCGGAAGAGATCTCTGGTATATTTTCCGGTCAGACATTTACTCTCCCAGATCGAGAAAAACACTCTATAAATAATTTCAATTGCAAGTGCGACCTGAAAGACACCTTGCAATGAGTGGGAGGATGTGACACAAAAGAGACAAGAGAATCGGTAACACACAACTTGTCGAGACAAGTGGGAGATATTGTTGGAGTAGGAGTCCTCCGCAATAGTTTTGCTACATGCACAACTTGTATCGGACAAGTGGAGATTGTTGGAGTAAGTGTCCTCCACAATAGTGCATTTATATAATAAATCTCATTTGGAATATACGTGGCATGATTAGTATATTTTGATACTCCACGTCAACTGATTAACGTAAATCGGCACAACCTAGGACAAAAACCAAAGTCAATCGGAAACCACACCGACTCGGGTAAATGGTCGCTAGTCTAAAGAATCGACTCATAGGAATAAAATAGAAATCCCCGCCACTACCAGGCTTCAACAATTTTGATAAGGGACTCTATTATGGTCACTGCGCGATAGAGTGTCTCAACAGTCTGTCTATGTAAACGACCAGTCATCTCCATGACCCCATGGTGCTGAACCAACCATCGATCGACTTACAATCTAGTCACTTCGAGACGTCACCTCAAATGAGTGACTAGGAACAAAACACTAAGTTCATCCTGTTCACTTGAATTGGGTTCAACCAATCTTTCAACCAATTCGGATAAACAAAGTATTAAAATTTAGTCAAACAAAATAAGGGAGTTTTTAATGAAATTCTAACAATGAATACGATTATCAAATATTTGGAAAAATTGATATGCTATCAATAATTTCATATCTCATAATCTCTAGCAATTCAGGTACATATTTCAATCCCCATTGAAATGACATGACTATCATGTTCAGCCTGCAAAAGGCATGGCTAATGGATTAGCAAAACTTGCATCTTTCCCATCGTTCTGATTGCTATTTCTCTTTGTCTACGTAATCTCATATTACATAAAACTTTCTGAATACGTGTCTAGGTTTGAATCTAGACTTAGGACTCTAGGCCTAAAGGTAGCTCCCACTGTTTTACCAGTATCATGGGATAGGATATACAACTATAGGAACTACTTCTAGTCCCTCCAATAATGTCGAATCCAAGCTTTTTTCATATCCATCATCATATGATGCAATGTACTCCATTTCCGTTGTGAAATCCCCAATGATAAACTGCCCGGAACAATTCCAGCGGATACATGACATTTATATTTGAAAATGTCACTCTTAATTGGAACCTTTCCAATAGTCTTTTCTGCTTGGAACTCTTCCAACAGATAAATCTTCTATAAAACACAGCCAGTTCGTGATTTCAAATCACTTTGATCACTCGAAACACATGGAACATATCTTTAGTCCTTCGCAAGTACTTAAGGAAGTTCTTTATGGCTATCAAGTGACTCTCACTTGGATTTGATTGCAAATGATTCGTCATGCTCAAGGCATGCAAAATGTCGGATTGAGTATACATCACAGCGTAAATAATTGATCCCGCAGCGGAAGCAAAAGGAATCAATTATCATGTGTTCAACTTCCTTGAACTAGTCAAAGATCTTATCAATATTAGAATTTTGACTCAACGCTAACATCCTTTTAGATTTATCTTCATAAATCCAGATATCTAAAAGATGTATTCTACTTCTCCAAAATCTTCCATCATCTAAAATGATCAATATGTCTCCAAATGTAAGACTGATGAAAACCATATTACTCCCACTAAACTTCATGTATAAACATAATTCCTCGAGATATCGAGAAATATTTTATGACATGATTAACACACTAATTCCAACTCTTTAGTGCTTACTTAAGACATCCTCTTAAGCTTGCAAATTAACTTAGGATAGTTAGGATCTACGAACCCACAGGTGAATATAAAACATACTACCTCTTCTAGAATCGTATTCAAGAAGGTGGTTCTTGAGATCCAATTGACATCATACTATTATGATATGCTGTAATCTCTAAGTATATTCGAATGGATCGAAGAATTAAGGTTGGTGCAAAACTCTTTGCCTAACAATTTATCTTTGAAAATATTTTAATGTTCATCCATGCAAATTTCGATCTTAAAAAACAATTTACATTGAAGAGGTCGTATTTCTTCAAGTAAAATTTACCAGGTCATATACCTGACCATCACGCATGGAGTCCATTACGAATCGCATGACTCTAAGCCATAGCACGAAATTGGGACTAGAAACAGTCTTTTATAAGTCACACAGATTAGAATTCATCACTATTAAGGAGTGCTAAAATTCAATCTGGCCTCTTAGGTTTCTTTGAAACAACTACTCAACAAGCACTGAGGAAACGTTTTCCGGACCATATGCTCAGTTTGTGGCTCTTGAAACATTTTCTCCCACTCTGTCTTATCAAGAAATAATCGTATTTTTATTGAAACACAGCATCACAAGTCACAAACGCTTTGTTCTCGTGGTCAATGTAGGATTATTGAGCACTTGTTTCATTCGAATAACTTATAAATTAGGTACGCTACCTATCCATATCGTATATGAAATATAATCCGACTGTTATAAATGTGCTTTAATATGGTGGGAAAAGAAATAGCAGACAAAAATATTAAAATCCCAAGGTTAGTCAAATGGCTCAGTTTGACTTGACAAAGACAAAACCATATTGTATAAGGTTCTGTTTCTCTATTCAACAACGCCTTATCTCATAATGTGTGTTAGAGAAGTTAACTCGTGAAACTATTTCACAATACTTTTGGTGAAAATCAAAGTCAATACTTAGATATTTATAGTTACGATTTAGTTAAGTGGTTAACTACTTCACACTAAAGCTCTTTGAACATTTCAAACATTTCTCTTAGCACCTCATTAAGTAGAATCAAACATAAAATCTACTTAAATCGTCGGTAAATAAAGTGAAGTAATCATTACCATCTCTGGTTGTGTTTGTTATTGGACCACACACATTATTATGTAATGGGGCCAATAACTCACTAGTTCGATTTCTTTTTCAACAAAAAGGGCACGAATCATCTTGCCTTGAATACAAGATTCGCACACACCATAAGATTCAAAATCAAATGTTGTAGGGATACTAGTCAATACTAGCCTTTTAATGTGCTACACAGTCCAGAATCAAGATTAGATCTAGGTCACCAATTTTGAGCCTTTTTCAATCTATATGACAAGTAATTTATAGTTTAAGTCTAGAATATAATTACCTTTGATTGGTATAGGATAACCATAGACCAAGTATAGGCATAAAAAGATACAACGCTTGTTCCATTCACAAAAGTGAAACACTTGTGTCGTACACTAAAGTGGATACTATATTCTTTATTTAGAGGTCATGTACATAATAACGTTTATTAAAGTATTCTAAATCCAAAACTAGATTGATCACATTATAACTTTTATATGTCTCTTTTGAAATAAAACTACAATAGTTATATTTCCCTTGTAGGTCGACATTTAATCATGGTTAGTCGTCGCACGAATCATGATTATATGCATTGAATACATTGATGAAAATCATAATGGGTATCTAATACCCAAAACTCGCATTTTAGCAAAATAAATGTCGATCATATAGATATTATATGTGAAAATAGTACACCCAATTTCTAACTCTTTAGAAAACTTGGGGCAAATTCTTTTCTTGAGTCCTACACTGTAAGAATAGAATCATCAAAGGTTGGGTTTGACACCTTACTTTGGTTTTCACTTTATTATTCAAAATAGCCTTGCCTTTTTCCTATTCCTTGTGCCAACATCGTACCAACCTACTCTTGAATCTCGTCCTATTCTTAACAATTAAGAATAAAACATCCTTCTTAGAGCTCCCACTCACTTTCATGAATCTCTATTTAGACAAGTAGATTAGAATTAAAAAGAAGATTACTCTTCATTTCATTCATGGTTTTACCTTCAAAAAGGATAAACCTTTCATAAAGTGACTACGGTATTTGCTTAAACATGATTTCAAATAAATCGAGAAACCTTGTCGTCCCAACTGATTTGGCCTCTTTTGAGGTAAGCCTCGATAAGGAGCATGATGACGACATACCAAAAATTACAAATATTTTCTTTGGAGCAAAAGATTGATGTACCATTGTTATAAGAAGACGTCACAAAAAATTCAAAATGTTTTTGACTAAGTGTGACTTATTTGTATACTCTTCATAAGAGACATTTGCAATGGTGAATATGAGGATCAAAAGATAAAATTCATTTTGTCTTTAGCTATGGTGGTTTAAACAAAGTTTTAAATTGCAATAAAAAATGATACCGTATACATTAATGGAAACTCCTTTCCACGATTTGAACGGATTTACAAGTTCGTAGAAGGAAGAAATATTTGTCATTGCGCGAAAAAAATAAATATCAACGGAAAACAAACATTCATTGCTAATATATAATTCACATGTAAAACAATTTTAAACAAGTCACTCATATAATGACCCCTCACGAAATTATATAAGTGATTCCAAGACCCATCTTTAGACAAAAATAGTCATCGTATGCTACCTTTATCTAATAAATGGTAAGTCAAAAGTTGACTAATTCTACCCTTGGAACTCTTGGTTGACGGATTTCAACTAAATCCATCTCCTAGTCCCAAGATAACGCTTATCTCGTTGAGTCCAATCCAATTTTAGCTTGTGATCGTATCACTCTACTTACCCGAGGTAAAAAGGGACCCACGAGCGTGGTAGCCCTAATGAACACGGGATTCATAGGTGTTACTAATTGGTAAGGCTAATATCAATTTTTAAGTCATGTGAGAAGTCTTGTCAATTTAGTTATTAATTCCCTATAGGCGAACTAAGTCGGTGAATTTTGAATAACTTTGAATTGACAATTGAGAAATAAAAATGCATGTTGGCGATTTTGGCATGAGCGGAAAACATAAAGCAAGCAAATAATAAATCCTAGTATGGCCATCTAGCTAATCCGATTAACTAGACGATTACAAAATCGGAAACCAACTCCATGGCCCCTTGCCTCTTCATGGTACATGCTCCAAAAAGGTACCGACTTTTGGAACACCGACTTCGGGAATCTCCGTCTTCATAATAATTAATTACGAAAGATACAAATAATTTTTGATTGTATTTAATAGCCTCTTATATCAAAAATAATTTATTCAGTCAGTTATCGTATAATTGACTAATAAACTTAAGTGGAATGAGTTCCTAACTCAATTTCCAATAAATAACTCTCGTAACTAAAAGTACATCTCAAATATATGTAATGCCCTAATTAAACTGTAGCGTATACAAATAATTAGTATTCTATTTGGGTCTCATCCTATAGGTGTGACCTAAAGGGATCAGTTGATCACCGCCGTCATACGACAATAACGTCAAACTCTAATCGGTATTCCCTTACATTACGGGTAATACCGATTAAAATAATCTAGGCCATACTAGGTACAACTTGCATTAAAAATTAAATAAATGACATTCATTCATTCAACAATAACAACATAAATAAAATGCTGTAAAAATCATGCCAAAATCGCCCTTAATACTTATCATGCTCATTCTAGCTCGGTTTTATGGATTTTATCGATTTTTAACCATTAAAAATCACTAATCAACACTTAAATCGTATTTAATCTCAAATTAATTATCTAAACTGATTTAGAACTTAAAATTAGTCCCCACTAACTTTGTTTGTATTTAATTAGTTCGAATTGATCGTATTTGCTAAATATAGAGGTTTAATCATAACATTTATGAAATAAACCCAAAATAAAATATAAAAATTATAAAAATTCGAAACCAAAATTTTTTTACATTCTGGAACATTTTCAGGAACTGTAAAAACCAGAAACATTTGCCCAAAATATTTTAATAAATTTTATGAACAAATAACTTAATATTCAACGGTTTTATCAAATAAAAACCATTAAATATAGTAAAACAGTGAAACAAATTATATAATTTCATCAAGATGATATAAATCAGATTATAAAATGTACCAAAAATTTTCAAGACCAGAAAAAGACGTTTCGATTTTATGATCATAATAATCTCACTTTATTGACTTTTATCTCATAAAAATCAATAATCATGCAAAACTTAATTAAAAGTCACGTATTTTACATACAGTATGTAAAACATGTATGTGAGATTATATAAAAAATTCATGGCTAGAACCAACATGCAACAATTTTGAGTTAACTTTTAACATAAAACATGCATATTAACATGATTTAAAGGTCATAAATCAAAATAAATAGCAAATCAATCCCTAAAATCACCAATTTTGACCACAACCATTTTGAGGTCAGTAGGTATGCATGCAAATCAAAAATTTTGTAAAAACCAATTTTTAACACAAATTTTCAATTTTACCCAAGTTATCATATAACTCGATTTTAATGCTTAAAATCGACATGCATGTAACAATTGAGCTCTGATACCACGTGAAAGTCCTAGAACTCTAATTAGACTTCTCTAAATAGTTCATTAAATTACATTAACTTAATGATTTAGGATCTAGTTATCATGCATGCAAATATAAAAGCATAAATATAAAGATAAGACGAAGATATCCTTACATTAAGAATTTTCGGTTCAATATGAGCACAATAAGAACTCTTTCTTATTGTTCTTGATCATGAAATTAATGGATGATCCTCCATATAACAACCTCCAAAGTAGAAGGCCTCCTTCTTGTTGCACCCAAGATTAAACCCAAATAATCTTAGCTTATTATTAACTAGATAATAAGTAAGAATTAATACTAATAATATTATTGTATTACTACACTAGTAATATAACATGAATATTAGTTTGCATGTGAGTTTAGAGAGATGTTGGAGGTTTTAGAAAGAAGAAGAAAATAAGCATAAGAATGAAGAAAAAAAATTGAACAACTTTTGTTCTATTTAATAGCCTATTGGCCGGCACCCTCTAGCCCCAAAATGGGTGATTTTCTTCTTATTTTATTCACATGCATAATGGTAGTGTATGGGATTGTATAATGATAATCATCATGTGTCATAGATGTCATAATCATATGGTGGAGTGTGGAATTGGTAGAGCAAAATCACTAGTAATTTTGTCTACAAAAAACCGGCGCACATGAGTCCACAATGGACCATTTTGATTTTTGATATTTGTCCCACAAATACTTATTAATCATATGCTTAATTATCTTGTATAATTAAATGTTAATTTGATCATATAAAAATTATATGACACAAATTAATAAAAAATATGTACTTAACCTTTAAGTGATATTTTACCATTGTATCAATATATAATGGATCCCACAATGCCCAGTTAATTTATTTTACATCTCCTTGTAAATATAATTAACTAATTACCTCTACCACAAAATATATGCATTACCTCAACTATTTTAATGAATTAACGATTAATCACTAAATTAAATCTTATTTAATCGTATTAAAATAAGACGTAAAATTTATTCAGTCAGTTATCTTATAATTGACTAATAAACTTAAGTGGAATGAGTTCCTAACTCAATTTTCAATAAATAACTCTCGTAACTAAAATTACATATCAAATATATGTAATGCCCTAATTAAACTGTATCGTATACAAATAATTAGTATTCTATTTGGGTCTTATCCTATAGGTGTGACCTAAAGGGATCAGTTGATCACCGCCGTCATACGACAATAAAGTCAACTCTAGTCTGCCGAGCGTTACCGATTTACGTTAATCAACTGACGTGGAGTATCAACATATACTAATCATGCCACGTATATTCCAAATGAGATTTATTATATAAATGCACTATTCTGGAGGATACTTACTTCAACAGAACCGTCTCCCAACCGAACCACCAAAATAGTAACCACGTATCATCATCATCATCACCACAACCACCATCACTACCATCATCAACAACAACCATGGTACAATAGCAACAACAACAACAACAATAATCATAGCCAACAACATTCAACAATATCATAAATTTGATCAATATATAAAAGTATTGAGTAGGGAAACTCTACCTTTAAGCATATCCGCAACAAGCAATCACAATCAGAACTCCTCTTCAATGAATTCTCACCCTAATCAACAATTAACGATCTAAATAAACAATTATTCAAATCCTCATCCCCCAATTCAAATTAGGGTTCAAAAGTTACCCACAAATACTATGTCAAATAAAGACATGGATACTTACAACAAATTCAACGCAAAGGAAAAAATCCGACGAACTAAAAAATCCACAATCCAAGCCTTGTGATGATATAAGATGCTTAAGAGAGTTTTTGAGAGAGTTTAAGAGAGCTTTTAGGGTTTTAGAATGAAAAATTAACTGACAACATCTATTTATAACCCCTTAATCATCTCAATCCCAAACCGCTCGAAAATCCCGTCTGACCATTGCACTTGCTCGAGTACATAAGTCACTTGATCGAGTACACTGCAATCGTTCGAGTACTCACCATACTCGACCTAGTGCCACCTAGGTAGAAAGGCTGCCTAAGCGACATACTCTACTACTCGACCGAAGGACCCTTACTCGGCCGAGTACAATACCACTCGGTCGAGTGCACCCAACTCAACCGTGTACCAGGTACACAAATACGGAGTATTACACACTCGCCCCATGAAACTGATCAAACAAATCCTAGATCCTCGCGAAGGGATAGTTTTTCTTGCTTGTCACCTTGTTCAGCTCACGAAATCGATGCATAACCGCATACTACCATTCTTCTTCTTAACAAACATCATACAACCATTCTTCTTCTTAACAAACATAACGGAGATTTCAAAATGGGGCTTTCAAAACCCTTATCGATCATTTCCTCAAGTTTCTTCTTGAGCTCTTGTAGCATAGCTGACACCAAAAGATAAGAGGCTTTCAAAATGGGACCAGTACAAGGTAACAAATCAATCAAGAACTCCACGTCACGCTCAGGTGGAATACCAGGTTGATCCTCAGGGAAAACAACGGGACACTCCCTAACAATAAGAATCTCCTCTAACTTAGGTTATACATACACGTCTCGAACACTATACATAGAGATCTAATGGCTCTTTCTACCTATGCTCACCATCTTCATAGTAGATACCCATTTAATAAATGGCGTTACTCTAACACCCTGATACGACAATATAGCACCACTAGGATTCTTGAACAAAATCTTCTGATATTTACACAGAAACCTAGCATCATAACGAGCTATAACAAGTCTATACCCAAAATCACATCAAAATCTCCTAAGTTAAACTCGAAAAGATATGCTTGAAGGATCGGTGCTGCAATACTGATATGCGCGCCCTCGAATAGAATAAGACTTGAAAGAATCCTACCCATAGGAAGGGAAATTGCGGCATTGATGGATGAACAGTAGATGGGTCCAACACGAACAACAAAGGATTCAGACACAAAAGACATCGATGCACTCGAATCGAATAAAGCCAAAAAAAGGTAAAGATTGGACCAGAAAAGTACGCGTGACCACATCTGGATTAGCCTCAACCTCGGAAGGAATCATAACGAACAGTAGACTAGTCTTCAGAACATCAACCTATGGCTTTTGGGGACAATCATTAGCCTTATGTCCCAGAGCTTTGTAAGTGAAGCAAGTCACCGGATCCCTAGTGAAACAATACTTACCCGGGTGGTAAGCCTTCCTACACTTGAAGCAAGTCATACCCCTCCTAGTTTGACCTTGATCATGCGATGTATACAGACGAGACTCATACCCCTGTTTCTTCCCGGACGGATGATAAGAAGTAGGAGCAACATACGTCCTCTTCACGGACTTGATCTTTGCACTCTCCTCGGCCTCGGTAGCTAGAACAAAATCGTAGATGTTGAGAGCACGATCATAAGCCTACTAGAATGAAGTCGATGGAATGTTAAACATAATAATCCTGACCTTGGGAGCCAGATTCTTCTCGTAAAGACGAGTCCTCAACATCTCGTTCATAGCCACAAAATTATCGAATTACGACAGCTTCACATATTTGTTGGTGTACTCCTCGACAGTCATCGAACCCTGCGCCAAACAAAGGAACTCCTGGTCTTTCTGCCATCGTAGCTCTTCAGGAGATAATATCTTGTTTAGAGCTTTAGTAAAAACCCCCACCTAAATCGTGGTTGAACCTTTATAGCTCATAAGGCATAAATGTTAGCAACAAAGCATAGCGAATAGAGCGAACACCTGTTAGTGCGTATAACTACCGCCTCTATCTTGACAGAGCGTGTAACCACTCCCTCTATCGGTTGTGGAGTGTATCACCACTGCTTTCACGGTACGATGTATAGTGTATCACCAATGCCTATGTGCCTAGGACCTGGCTAGACTACTCGATCTATTAATTGTACAACGAACGACACTCGGGATCTAGAGCGTTTAACTGACGTCTCTGGCCACCCCCGAACATAGACCAAATAAATCTCTGAAGGGTGGCACTTGATTCATTTTTATAGTATTTTGATACTCCCTCCGTCCTGGTCAATTGTTGTCCTTTCATTTTGGCACAAAGATCACAGAAAAGTAGGGCACCATTTTGGGTTATACATAGTGGATGACAAGTGGAAAATAGTTCTATTGGAGGGTAAATTTACTCATAGAAAATCTTCCTAATACCGAAAGGACAACAATTGGCTGAGACACCAAAAAGGAATATGACAACTAACAACCAGGTAGGAGACATTAGAATTTAACTGATACTACCGTCATCTATTCAAACTCGCCAAGACAAAATGCACAGTTTAACTGACTGTACAAAACATAGGTGAACAACATCATGACTCAACTTTTTAGAACAGTTTAACTGACTTGATGAGGGCAAAATGGTCACTCCCAAATCAAATAAATACCCTAAGGGCCAACTAACTAGGTAGCTAGTGGAGTAGGGGTCGAACCACAAGGATGAGAGATACTTATGAGGTTGTCTAAACTAAGTCTCATGTCTACACAAAGTCACAATTATTTGAGTTTGGATTTGATCTAAAACTATCGAAGAATAAGTAAAGAAAATTAAAGCAAGTTGAGAAGATTAAAATAAACACAATAAAATGCAAATAAACGAAATCAAATTAAGAAAGAACTAGGGTCAATCGGGTTCAGTTGAATGTTAAGTGGTTATACAAGAATTGGGGTCAAAAGTGAAGTAAGGTCTAGGCTCGTGTCACGTCCTCTCGTATCATGACCGCCTTAGTTCCAACTAGCGGGTTCTCGCATCTTACTGAAGATACCTCAGTTCTACACCTTCCGCCAACCACCCAGTGATGATTGAGCCGCATGTTTGGTATGCGAAGCGATTTATGACAATTCATAAGTTTATCGTCAAGTGATAGCTCAAACACTTGTGTCTACCTCTTGGTCATCATCTACGCACCGGTACGGTCGTTTTGACAGTCATTAGAGTTCATTTAATGTCTGGGTTTAAAAACGAATTCATTTTCTAGAAATCGTATTTTAAAATGCCGAGTCAGAACGCTCTAGAATATTCTAGATATTGATTAAATCTTCAAATTCTATCTTTTTTGGTAAAATATATCTCATATCTTTTTAAAAGGAAGTATAGATATACCGCAATTCCATAATAGAAACGTGGAAATCTTTCTTCCGTAGAAGGAAACCTCTGGGGAAATAACGCAGCAGGTGCTGCGGCCCTTTAGAGGATCGCAGCTCCTGCTGCGCCCCTTCTCGAGCCTGTTTTCTCTGTTTTCAAAATATTTTCGTGATAAGTTTGAGTTATTCCAAAACTCTTCATATTTTCTAGTATAAAAGGAGACCTCCGATCTCACTTTGTTGGCACGCGAGTGTTCTGCCCTTCTCTTCTCTCTTTGAACTCTATACTTTGCTGTAAGCTTTCGACATCTACGTGCTTGGTCAATCGACCACTTAAGCTCAGATGTAACACCCGCAAATGTACCCTATTTGTATTTTAAAAATATTATACGGATACTAGTTAGCCTAATTTTAGATTTAGTCTAAAACTTAGTTTCCCGTGTCTAATTTAGTAAATCCGAGTTCGTAATCGAACTTTACTCGAAATTCCGTGTGAGTTGCGCCTTATGCCGCTTTTGGGCTTTTTCCCCATATTTTTCCACTCACCTTTATAGCCCTATTTTCCCTCATTTTTTCCACTAACCTTCTTCATCACCAAGTAACCAAAACCTTAAACCCCATTTTTGATCAAGATCAAGTTCATCACGACTCCTTCATTACTTACTCAAATCCTCTAATTTTCATCATAATCTTCCCCTCTTATCGTCCTCTACCTTTAGTGTTAATAAAATTACCGTCTTTCTCATTTTCAATTTATCCGTCTTTCTTAAAGGTGAATTATATTCATCTTTTGTTGTCTATTTGTTGGTGGACACCTTCAAGATCCCGACAAAGATTACTGTTGGAGTAGGTGTCCTCCACAGTAGTGCGCCACATAATAAATTTCATTAAGGAATATAATTGGGATATTTATTGACTATATATATTTGATTAGTCAGTTGATTAACGTAAATCAATAACGGTTGGCGGACTAGAGTTTGACGTTATTGTCGTATGACGGCGGTGATAAATTGATCCCTTTCAGTCACACCTATAGGATGAAACCCAAATAGTAACTAATTAATTGTATATGATACAGTTGATTAGTCCATTACATAAATTTGATATATATACGAGAGTTAATAGTTAGAAATTGAGTTAGGAACTCAAATTCGATTGAGCTTATTTTTCAATTATGCGATAATTGACTAATAAATTTATATCATATTTTAATATGATTAAATAAGATCTAGTTTAGTAATTAATCGTTAATTTACTAAATTAGTTGAGGTTTTACATATATTTTGAGGTGGAGCTAATTAGTTAATTATATTTACAAGGAATTGTAAAATAAATTATCTAAGCATTGTGGGACCCATTATATATTGATATAATGGTAAAATATTACTTAAAATTTGAAGTACATATTATTTCTTTATTTGTATCATATAATTGTTATATGATCAAATTAACACTTAATTATACAAGATAGTTAAGCATATGATTAAGAAGTATTTGTGGGACAAATATCAAAGATCAAAATGGACCATATAAGGCCACTAGGTGCCGGTCAAGTAGTAGTGGTGCAGTGATGATGGTTGCTCTTGTTCATGCTCACAAGCTACATGTGATTATGACATGAATAGTAAACCTAAAATCATTTCACTCAACACTACCCTCTACCACTTTGCATGTGAATTAAAATAAGCAAAATAAGTCGCTTGTGAGGCTTATCTTGACCGGCCATATTGCCTATAAAAGGGCAATATGGTTGTTCATTTTGTGTTGTTCATTCTTGCTTATTTGCTTTATCTCACTAAAATCCTCTCATCTTTCTAAAACTCTCATATAGTAATATTCACCAAGTATTACTATAGTAGTAGTATATTTTAAAATTAGTGTAACTTTTCTTATTATCTAGTTAATAATAAGTTAAGTTTATTTGGGTTAGTCTTGGGTGCAATTTAAAAGAGATCTTCTAGTTTGAAGATTTTTGGAGGATCATCTATATAATATCTCATGAACAACGAGAAGGGGTTCTTGTTGTGCCCATGTCATTTCCATATCAATGTGAGGAAATTTCTTCTTTTATATAAATGTCTTTATATTTGCCTGCATGTTACATAGATCATTAAATACTAAATTAACAAGTAATTTAGTAACTAATTAGAGGAGTCTAATTAAGGTCTATGCACTTTCAATTGGTACCTCATGGAGGATGAGTTGGAAGAATATTGAAGACGCGTAAAGGTAACGGTGAAGGGTTACTCGATATCAATAAGTGTTTTAAATGCTTTACTTGATGTTTACCCAATGTCTAGTGATAATTATTAGATACTTAATATAGTTTGATGTTGAATTTGTGTTGGAATTGAATGTGTAGCTACGGAATTTGTGTTGGTTAATGATTGTTCATGATAGTTGATAATTGATGATAATTGATGATAGTTATTTATGATTATTGAGGATTATTGATGAAGTATGGTGGTTTTCGTGCTAAAGTAGTCCCAACCGGCCGCCGGTAAGCCGACCGGCTGGGAACGCGGCAGAAGCAAAGTTTGCATTTCGTGTGTTTTTGTGTTGAGTTGTTCCCAGCCGGGTAGCCAGCTGCCGGTCCTCTTGACCGGCTGGGACTCCCCTGTATTTTCAATGCTTTTCGTTTGTTGCTGAAGTGCCAGCCGGGTAACCGGCGGCCAGTCCCTTTACCGGCTGGCACCCCCTGAGTGCTTCTTCCACTTCTTTCCTTATACTATCATTTATAATAGTTTGTATGGTTCATTTATCATATAAATTTACGTAATAACATTAAATATTCATGTTTAGAATATATGATATCCCAATCGCTTATATCACTTGTTTTGTGACGGTTTTTGGTACGTCCCTCTTTGAGTCGGTTTTACCTATGTTTTGGTTTGAGCACTAATCGTTAAGTGCTATGAACTCTCATTCCCCGGCTATACCTCCTTGCTCGTTAGACTGGAATGTCAGAACGAGGAGATGTATCCCTAATGCTTGTATGCATGCTTTAGTGGAGATATGGCGACGTTGATGGGAGGCAAACGCTATGCGTTGATCGACCCGGCCGTCAAATGTCGTATCTTTGCAAGGTGGTGTCATTGCATGTAGCGTACCGCTTGATTATGATGCTTGTGCTCTTTCCGCCTCTTTCGTGAACGTTGACCGAATTTGGGGAACTCGGCTTCTGTGTTTGACCGAGTCTTGGATGCGAAATGTGTATCGCATGTCGAATCGGAACTTGTTTATTCCGAGAGTCTGGTCAGGTTTAGACTAGGACCATATTATTATCGTCGTCCAACCGGGAGCAAATGAGTCTACATATACGAATTGTTTATCGTGTATGGTTCAGGGAAATGTTTATCCCGTGGACGTGTATTGATCATACTTGCTATGTACATGGTGCTAGTGCGTGTCATCAACCGTGAGAGATTATGTTACCATATCCGTATGCTTGGATGGATGTTTATATGTTGATTATTTGTGACCGTTGGATGACTTGGCGTGGTTTATATGTCGAGTCTCTATCTTATCAAGTATATGCCACTAACGGTGAGATGCAAGCCCTAGTGAGTATATAGTTGCCTAAGGGTGTCTTCCCCGAGTTCGCTATAATCTGATGCTTAAAGTTTTGTACTTCATGCCCCTATATCTTTATATATTGAAATGCCTATTTATCCTTCTTGTAATTCACATGTATATATATATATATATATATAAATTATTATATATAGAGATATATATATATTATATATATATATATATATATATATGTATGCTTCTACTTGTCTATTACCGTTTAAGTATGTTAATTGTGATATGGCTGGGAGAACCCGGCGTTACTCCCCACTGACTGTGGCGTTCATGTTTTCATGGATGAACAGGTGGCTTGGATGGATTTTGCTTGTTTTTGGGTTCGGGTGTGAGCTAGCGAGTGTTGGCCTCGACGATTCACCCTTAGACGTTCTTAGCTAGTTTGCTAAACAACTTTATGTTTGATCACGTTTTGAGAGACTACGTCTCTTTATAGTTGTAACAACCCGAAAAGTACCCGATTTTTCTAGTAAAAATATTTACTAACACTTTTCAGTAGAACTTAAGTTTTTAAAATAGGAATTTTTGTTCCGAGTCTTATTTTGAAATTCCGCGTTCGTATTTGGAATTTTTGAGGGATTCCATGAAAAGACCGTTGTTAGTCATCTTTGACTTTTCTTGACTTTTAAGTCGTCTTTGACTTTTCCTTGACTTTTTAAAGTCGTCATTGACTTTTTCTTGACTTTTAAGTCGTCCTAAACTTTTCTTGACTTTTAAGTCATCTTCGACTTTTCTCGACTTTTCAGTCAACTTTGACTTCGTTGACTTTTTCCCGACTCGTCTCATAAGTTTGAGGACCGAAATTTTATTTAAAAAAATAATATTTTTGATTTATTTTTATTTAGATTTATTAAGATTTATCATAATTTAATATAATTATTTTGAATTATTCGGAATTTAAAGAATAACGTTTACGGTTTTAACCGAACGTCATTTAACTATTCCCGACTCATCGTAAAGCGCGAAACAAAATCGCAACTCGACTTTGGCATGAGTCACACGCGCGTGTCATCGCTTTCCACTCACAAATAGATATTTTAATTATTTTGATTAAACTAATCAAAATA